>JBBPCX010011713.1:2895-14659 GCA_037974365.1 Hydrocynus forskahlii
CACACACACACACACACACACACACACACACACACATAAGCACACATCTAATGAGACTGTGATATATGGGTAAAGAAGTAAAAAAGGAGTGGTGCAGGAAATGTCTTCACAAATAGATGTGGCTCATTAGATGTGGCTGAGTGGCGGAGAGCGCATGCTGCACATCCAGAAGATCAGAACTCCCAACACAACCCCTCCCCACATCACACTCACTCTCTGGCGGACGGGCGCCTGCTCCACTACAGGCCACAAATTACATTTTCACGATTCATTCGCAGCTAAGTAGGGTGGACACTAATTCGGTCTCATAAAGGCAAAAAAACATCCTTATTCTGAACTTTCATAATGTCCCAGCTGCAACGAGCGTAAACTCCTAACTAAAACATTCAATATTAATGCATTATTATTAACATACCAATGCATACACTATTAATATTATTAATAATGTATGTCCCTAAAGATATAGCGTTTAGTAACCGATAAGTAGAACATAATTTCCGAAAGACTTGGGTACCCAGTACCAGATATTGGTATTAATTAAATATCGGTTCTAATCGTAGAACCTACTTTAGGTTTCCTACCCTGTTTATAACAGCAGTACTAAAGTTACCATCGGTTCTAATGACCAGAGAGGTTGACCGTCCAACAAAAAGGTCGGTTTAATATTCACACATTTTGTGATGTCATAGACAACAGTGTTTTTACGTTACATCTGTTCAGCCTACAGCAGTTTGGCTCCGCTCATTCCTGCTGAAGTTATAAGGAGTGTTTCAGCTGCTTTCTGAACCAGGCACAATCCAGGGCAGCCAATCAGAACGGAGGTCTTTGCCATATATATATATCAGTCTTAAAGACGCAGTACCGAAACAGTTTAATTGTAAGGGACAAAGAGGGGCTGGAAAACGGTCGAGCAGAAATGAACTATGTCTGTTTTCGGGACATAAACCCACACGAACGTCATCTTGGGAAAAAGCGAGCGGGCCTTGATTGTGTGGTTTCTGACGCCGCATGACACGTTGTTTTGGATAAAACCTGGAATCTGAAACGGACTGGAAAAGATACAGTGAAAAATGGCTTTAGGGAACGGGTTTAATGGAGGCTGTAGACACACCAGCGCCAAGACAGATTGATGGCATCAACCATAAAGGTCCTTCGCATCTCCACACACATGTGGTTATGAGTCACTGGAAGCAGCGGGGCTCTTCTGAAGCAGGAGCTCACCTTGCCAAAATGGAAAAGCTATTTCCTGAGCGGTGGCCCAACATGCTCAGGCAATTCCAGAAACGAAGCGTCCTGCTCTGCTGCAACCGACACTGCGCAGGTTAATGAAACCGCTCTCATAACCATCTCCACCGCTGCACACACACTCCGGGACACACACTCCGTTAGGAGTTTGCTCACCCCGTTATTAACTCGGTGCCCAATAAAGCCTCTCTGATGCTCCCCCTATTTAGTTGTCATGGTGGCCTGACCTGAGCACTTATTAGCTGACCCCTGGGATCAGTCCAAGCTGAGAATTTGGAGGGGGAGGGAGGCCTTCACCTCTGAGTGCCCACTCCAGCAGCTCACAGACCCTTAATTAAATTGCTGAGACACCGAGTCAGGAATGTTTGCCTTTTTCCTCCTCGCCTGCCCTCCATCCCTGTCTTTGCTTTTCTCATACGCTCATCCCTCGCTCAAGTTTGCCTCATGCAAACGGGCACACTGGCCGCCGGCCAACTGCCTCCGTGGCCCTCGAGACACCTCTGGGACGGCCTGTGCCGATCTGAGGGACTTTTCTGGGCATGTGTGTCAAGACGGGCGTGTTTTTATTAGTTTTGGAGGCCTCTCGGCGCAGCCTATCAAAGCCAAGTATGTACAGAAGGGGGCGGGGCTTATGCTATGCCGACACCCACTAATGTATATGAAAGAGGATGCCATGTTTGTGGTTTTTCTGCATACAATTTGATGTTGTTCAGTACCTCTGGCCATTCAGTGCCAAGTTTCAACAGCCTTAAAACCCACGAGCCAACAAGCAAGCTTGTTCCAAATTCAAGACTGCTGATTGGCTGTCCAAACACATTCTGCAACCATTCACTGACACTTTCCTCATTCCTCTGTAGTCTATATAGACAGTAAATATTGCCACATATCCAGCCACCCTGCTTAAAGCTTATTGTCGGTAGCAAAAAAAAAAATATTCAGGAATCGGCACTGAAATGAATGAATAAATACTGGGACCCAGCCCTACTCAGAATAATAATATCCTTTAAATATATGTATTTTACCCTGGTCTTTACCCCAAGTTGGCATTCTAAAATCTGGCCACAAGGTGGCACTGAACAGTTTCCCACTGTGAGCATTAAAAATAATTACTATACTTGTCATCATAAATGATCTCACAACACACTTTTTAGTCAGTATGTCTAGAGCTGCATGGATTTCTTAACGTTCAGTGCATGTTATTGTACCATTTTAGATGTTTTCAGCCCATTTTCACTGATTCATTTGACAAAAAACTGACATGCAGGAAACAACTGCTTGTCGTTGTCTCCATTATTATCGACTGATAACATTTCCCATCCCTGAACAGGCGAACGAAACCGAGTCCCTCCGAGAAAGGCCACGCAGTACAGAGACAAGGTTGACTCGGGTGAGTTTGTCCAACACCAGTTGTTTCACGCTATGAACTCTGGGCAATTAAAGCCTGCTCAGTACGCTGATTTGTATTGGTAGCCTCGATGGTACCCTCTAAGGAAAGCTTTCAGAAATAGAGCCATGCATACAACTCTAATGAGGTTCTCCAAAAGAACGCGTGGCCTGCCATGAAAAAAGTCCAAAAATGTGCTCAATCTGCAAGCCTGGCCTAAAGTCAATATAAAAGTCTTTTCCACATTCAAATAATACACTTCCTCGACACAAACCTTTCTGTTTGAAGGTTATCAGATGACTCCCCTTCAGAGCTCTGTTTTATTTATCCCATCCATCTGTCAACACTCCTCTTAGGCATCTCCCTAAATAAAACTAAAAAAATAATGGGTCACATTTCAAACTTCAAAATAAAACAGCAAATTTCAAAGACAAATTTCAAATTACCAAAAAAAATTGTTTGAGCATTCGGACCCATGAATGGGGTCCCACTGAAGCACTGACAGTCTAAATCACCAGTTCCACCAAAACTTCTTAACAGGATAACAGTACCTGCATCCAAACAAACGCTTTCTCTCCAACTCTTCGAGCCTAGTCTGAAAACAGTGAGGAGTGTAATGGATTTAAAAAGCGGAATAACAGCCTATAATCTCCTTTACGCCCTGTGTAACTAAACAGATTAACACCAGTGCAGCCTGCGGACCTTCACTAGAGGATGGGTTTGAAAGCAGCTGTGTGTGTGTGTGTGTGTGTGTGTGTGTGTGTGTGTGTGTGTGTCTGTGTGTGTATGTGTTTTTACCTTATAATTGAAGTATAACTGAATTTAAAATAACATATATGATGTTATGATCTTCTGATCATAACATCATATATATGTGATATATATATATGATATATATGAATATATGAGTATACCGTGTTTCTCAAACTTCATTACTGATAACGTGTGGTTCTTTAAGTTCTGACGTAATTTATCGCAATGTAATTCAATATCGCCATGTAGCCCAGCCCCAGTGGAGAACCTGAGTTTGACCTGCTCTCTTTTGTTGAGTAAATTGATTCCCAGTGGAGCCCAGGTCCCACCGTGATGCCGGTTTGACTCGAAAACCAAATACTGACGTTTTTCATTTAAAAGTCATAATGACAGAGTTAACAAGCGAGATCTAAAGGGAAAACAGTCAGCCGTTGGTTTTTGAGTCAGTTGAAATGCCAGCTCGAGTCATGTTCCTCCATAATGTCCATTCTCCACTGTAATCTGGATTTAAGGTGCGTTTTATACTTAATACTGGCTCGAGTCAGGTTCCTCAGGAATGTCCCTTCACCACTGCAGTCTGGGTTTGTGTGGAGAATGAACATTATTGAAGAACCAAGCCAGTATTAAGTGCAAAAACCCACCTTAAATTCAGATTATGGTGGTGGATGAACATTATTGAGGAGTCAACAAACGAGGTTTAAGAGAAAAAGTGTCAGGATTGGTTTCGGAGCGACTGAAGCCAGCTCGTGCCCTCAGTAATGTTAACCTGCCACCATAACCTGGAGTTAAGGTGGGCGACTGGAGTCACTCCAGTCACTCATTATGACTCGAGGCAGAGTCCGCCACCATAATCCAGGATTGTTAAGGTTTGAATGAAGAATTTGAAAGTTAGTTTTATTTATCCAGTCCAGAAATCAGGGAGGAAACATGAATAAAATCTGATCCTAAAACTATTTTGCACAATTCTCTCACTCTCTCTTTGCATATATATATTGTGGATGGTCTGTCTGGTCGGTCCACTTGCTGACCTCCTGGATCAAACCCCCGGTCCTCCAGCAGCTTCTCCCTCGTGTTTACCTGTCCAGACTCAGCACGGTTGGATGTTCAGCAGTGAGTTGAGGTCAGTGAAGTTCTTACCTCTCCAGGAGACACACAGGCTCGCAGGACTCGCTGGACAGGCGGAGAAGTTTCTGCAGGGTCTGAGCTGCTCTCCTGAGATCTCCTGAGCTTCAGAGCCCCAGAAAACACTGACAGAAGATCACAGTTGTCCGGGAGCTCCGTGGCCCACCCGTGTCCAGACCCTCAGCTCTGCTGCTCCTGCACGGCTGGACTGAGCTCGAGCTGTGGAGCTGCACGGAGTCTGGAGAAGGAGGAGGAGCTCACAAACGAGTCACTGATTTGGCTCTTTCGAACCGAGTGAATCGAACCGAGTGTTTTGACTCGTTTGATTCAAGGCGGCCTGTTGATTCAGAACTAAAAGACCACACTTTGCACACACCCTTAAAGTTCCACACATTTCCTTTTCCACCCCTTTATCAGCCTCCTGCATGGCTGGTGATGAAGCTTGAAGCCTCATGGATCAAATGAGGAAACACTACCTTCTTTATGTCTGGAGTAGCTGTAATCTAGTGGTTAGGGTGCTCAGAAGGCTGTGGGTTTCAATCCCAGGACTGCCAGTGGCACCACTGAGGTACCCTTGAGCAACACTGCTACCCAAACACTGCTCCCCCACACACACTGCTCCCCTCACACTGTTCCACCACACACTACTTCAGGTGTGTGTGTGTGTGTGTGAGAGAGAGAGAGAGAGAGAAAGACAGAGAGAGGGAGTGAGCGTCACAGAGAGACGAGAGAGAGAGAGAGAGAGACCAAGAGACAGGGAGATGGAGAGAGAGAGAGAGACAGAGAGAGAGAGAGCAAGAGAGAGAGACAGGGAGAGGGAGCGAGAGAGAGAGAGCGAGAGAGATAAAGTTTAGATGTATGTACACTCTTTGGAAGGCCGCTGGATTGAAAGGCTGCTCCTGGATGCAGTTCCTTTTCTGCTCTGTCCAGTTTCACATGTGAATCCAAACAGAGCCGAGTGTGTGTCTGTATTTTCGCAACAGCAGCCGGCCTATTTTTATTCAGTGTCTTGGGAAAGCGCTATACTTCCGGCTGTCACCCAGAGCGGCATGTGAGGCCCTATTTGAGTCCGCGAGTGCCAAGGAGGCACCTAGGAACAGAAACACGATCCCACCTCCTCCCTCCCTCCTCTTCCTCGTGCATGAACTGTTCCTCACCCTACTGACCTCTGATGTAGTAGTCGAGGACCGGGTTCTCGGATGGCCGGATTCTAGCTCCTTTCAGTGATGGTCACCTGTCTCCCAACACCTGATTTTGTCACCACCAATTCATGACTTTTTGAAATGTAGACTGTGGAAATTTCACTGAGGGTAGAAACATCTATAACAACAGACGAAGCGGAGGGGGTCCTTCCTCAGTGTTAAACTGTGTGAGCGTAACTTTATTGGGAACGGGCGTAACCAAAACACGAGCTGCTTATGCCTATACAGTACAGTAATAATGTTAAAGGCCCTGAAATGTTGTCTTGTTTGTTGTGTTATGCAGTATCCTTTAATCCTCTAGCACAGCTTTGAATCCCTCAGCCTCATCAGTTATCTGTTTTCATCCATTACTGTTTCCTCACTACAGTGCCCAGCATGCATTGTGCAGTTTCATACAGCAATTGGGAACCGCCAAGAATGATAAACAAATCCAGTGATGTGTCTCGCGTGCAGATGTGAAATTTGGCCTCTTTCCATTCCATCTTCAAGCGGTCTGCGTACGTTTCTTCCCCCAAAGCCCTTGCAGCTCCTCCCACCTTCAAATGACATCATCAGAGTGGACATTTGCGAGTATTTCAACTGAAAAAAATGCTCTAACTGCTGTGAAACTGCTGAAAGAGGTGAGTAGGCTTGTTTAAAGCAGATGTCGGTTGGTACTGGTTACAGTTTTAATTTAGGTAATAATGTCTCTTTAACTTTTAGCTTACGGGCACTCATTGGCTGAAGTGTTTTTAAAGGGCCCATATTCTATATTTTCCTTCAGTTTCATTTTCTCCCTGATGTTTGATGGGTCTGTGTACCAAAAAGGTAATTCTTCATCCTAAGCCATTTTCACAAGATCCTTTTTCCAACTGTAGAATTAAACAAGCTGGTTTTGTTTCTGTGCCTTTAAGGCTGATGTATGTAAATGATCTTGTTTCTGATTGGCTGTCCTGTGCTGCAGTCCATTCAAAAGACAGCCTGGGGCTGAAACACTCTTTAGAACTTCAGCGTGAATGGGCGGGACCAAAAAGCTGTGGGCTGAATAAGGAGACTGTGGGTTTTGTGACATCACAAAAACTTGTGCAGATTAGTTTCCATATATGTACTGTATGGATAGAGCAGTGAATATTTAGCCTTTTTAGTTACAGAAAAGTGATGATACAGGCTTTTAATATATTTCAGTGCATTACAGTAACAGTAAAATCACAATGCTGATCCTCTAATTAGCCCTAATTAGCACGGGCGTTGTGTGCTCTGACTAACCTGGAGTTTTAGGTCTGCGGTGGGGATACTGGTCCCAGACCAGCTGTTACGGCTGTTTCTAGCTCTGTTTTTCTGTAGTTCACCCAGTACAGGGTTGATGTCAAGCAAAATGTTGGACTTTCTCAAAAAGACTGTTTTGCCGAAGGAGATACCTTCGTAGTTACTCGTAAAAAACAATGAAAGCCCCCCATATTACCCAAAGGTTTGCCCCATATCACCCAAAACACAAGTGTCAGGCATCTCAGTGATCGCTGGCAGAAACCAGAAGAGTTTAGCTTTAAGTTTCAGAGACTTCCAGAGATCACCCTGGAGTAGAGTAGCTTTAACACCAAATTTCATCTTGGTGCCCTCATGATATCTTTTAGTTCACTGACTCCTTTCACATGCTGTGTTTTAGTTTTGTTGATGTTGTTGTTGTTGTTCTAAAGCCTGAGTTGTTGCAGCAACACAAGCTGGCTTGTCTTTAATGGCAGTGGAAGAAGAGATTAGCAGTACTGAACACAGAAAGTGTAGCAGCTGGAAGCACACGGCCTGGATCAACTGCTTCCTATCTGTCTCAGGGGGATATTACAGTGTGTGTGTGTGTGTGGGTGTGTGTGTTGTGGGGTGGTGGGGGTGACTCTTCATGAACTCTTCTCTTTCAGACACTGACCGTTTCCCCCAATCCGTAGGTCTAATATGTTGTGTTATTATACAAAACATTATAAGGCCAAAAATTTAAGTTTAAGTCAGATTATGGTAATGCCTTTAATGATATACACGTTTTCAGGCTTTTGATTATGAGATCAGGATGTGTTTAAGGTTTTAATATTTTATTAGCTATAAAATTCAACTGCACCTTTAATGTATACAGTACTGTGCCAAAGTCTCGAGGAACCCCTTTTGCGTTGGTGCAAAAATACTATTTTACGCCCATCAAACTGTCTCATATTTCTCATACTGAGTAGATTAAATTAAAGAAAGGGCCCAAAGGAGCCTAGATAAAGGAGTTCCAACCACTCAGCATTCAGCACCACCAGTATACTGATCACCGCCTGAACATCTGGAATCATCTGCTCCTGGTTCTTCACTGGTTCAGGACTAGATGGTCTTTGTTCTGCTTGAATGATTCATACGCAGGTCACTGTGTGTCTTAACAAACAAAAAAAAAAACTGGTCAGGTTCAGGGACTGGACTGGAAATGAGAGGCTTTGAAAGTCCTTCAGAACTGTTCCTCAAGACCACATACAAATAAAAAATACGAAGCAAAATTTTGGAAGTAAAATATGACGAAATTAAGAGTGGCTCAACAATTTGCATAGTATTGTGAGTATGTGGGTGCATCTATATTGTGCATACACACACACACACACACACAAATACATATATATATATATATATATATATACATCTTTAGTCTACATTTATGTCTCAGAGACGTGTGTGTAGCACAAGAAGTGAAGTTCTTGAGCCACTGTGAAAGTGTCATGTAATTACCCAAATTTGAAATGTAGTGCATTACACTACTTCATTGCAGGAAAAAGTACTTTGTATCTACTGATATTGCATCTCTCTGTGTCAGTGTTTGTGTGTGCAGTTCAAGATCAGAGTTCTGTCTCTGACCATCACCAGACCTCCTCACATAGCGGAAATGACTTTACTCTGTGTAATCCGTTGTTTTTTTACCCTCTCCATTTCCCTCCCCCCCATTTCTCTCTCTCTCTCCTTCCATTCCCTCCCACTCATGGGCTGTGGAGTGTGCCAGCTCTGTCCAGGCTGTTTGGAGGGTTGATTTAGGGCACAGTCATTTAGTGTGTGCCTGTGTGTGTGTCTGTGTGTGTGTGTGTGCGCACGCACTTGTAATATGTAAGTGAAGCTGGTTCTTGTGTAGTGCTGCTAATTTTCTAGTTCTAAATTACAAAATGATTAAAAATTGCGGAGAGGAATTCCGCCCGCGGCTCAGTGTATGTGTGTGTGTGTGTGTGTGTGTGTGTGTTTCCCAGGAGAATTCGTGTTTGGACCCAAACTAGGTGCCGCCGGTTAAAAACCAACAAATCAGCTCACACCTCTCTCTCTCTCTCTCTCTCTCTCTCTCTCTCTCTCACTCTCTCTTCCCTGCTGTGTTAGTTTTTCTCTGAGCTGTCTGCTCTGTTTGCTTTGCACCCTTATCAGATAAAGGGGAAGGTCAGACATGGCTAGAGGATTGCCTTAGAAACACACACACACACACACACACACACACACACACACTACATACATTTATTTCTCCCCAATTTAGTAATGTCCGAACTCTAGTTGAGACTCCCACAGTCACATGACACTGCCAGCACTGGGAAAGTGAGGACTGTAAATGTTTTCTCTGAGGAATGTTTAGCACCTCTGTATCTTCTAAAATTCCTGCAAACACATCATCTGACAGCTCCACACGCTTGAAGGAGAATACTAATCACTAGTTCTATCAGTTAGCACATGCCCACACTAACTAGCACTGGCTGGTGGTGTAGTGTAGAACATCACTGCATTCCAAGCAGGAAAGTTCGGTTCCTACCTTGAGCCACACCTTGGGCACGACTCCAAACATTCAAATACATCTGTGACATGCAAAAAAACTAAACTGTAAAACAGGGCCCATGCTTAGACAGCTGAGCTTTACCACAAACTCAGGACTTAAGGTGAGATAAGGGTCAGCTGATTCTGCCGTTTCAACCATCAGTTTGTTGTGAAAACTGCTATCACTTCTTGGGCTATTATTGCCATTATGGTGGAGTGGGCAAACTGACATCCCATTTATTTCCATGTTAAGTATAAGAGTTGTATGCAGGCACTTCCAATGTACGCTAAGTATAAGAGTGTATGCAGGCACTTCCAATGTACGCTAAAGGCTAAAGGCTAACTTACTGAAAAGTGATTGAAGCTCTTTTGTAAATTGGTTTCACTGTTTGCAAGTATTCAAGCAAGGACAAAAATGTTAATAGCTCGGTCCAAATAGGGTGGTGTTGTACTAACTGTGGAGAGAGCTTCCAAAAGAAGTACTGCCAATGAGAGTTAGTGGTAAAAAAACAAAACGCCCAGACTAATGAATGAATTTCATAATCTGTTAGATAGCATTGTTGATCAGATCTAGATTTCTAATCCGGGGCAGCTGGATGGCCTACTGGTTAGGGTGCTGGCCCTGCAATCAGAATGTTGGGGGTTTGAATCCTAACTGCTAGTCTCCCCACTGAGGTACCCTTAAGCAAGATACAGTCCACACACACTGCTCCCCAGGCGCCCCTTGTTGGCAGCAGCCCACTGCCTCACTTGGTGAATGGGTTAAAATCCATAGAAAGAAGTGCACATTTGTCACGCTTCCCCCTCTGTCCCCAGTGATGGTTGGCACGTACACATTGTTCCATGCTTTGATTTTCTTTATTTTTCAAATCTTCAAACAAAAGACAGGCACAGTGACCTGAAACAAGACTCTAGTTACTCAAACAAAAAGGAGAAGGAAATCATCCCTCAGCATGGCAGACTGTCACTGACGGTGTACCAACCAAGGCAAGCCTCTAAACTCCCTTATAAACCCACCAAACAAAAGACATGAACCAATCTACAAGCACAATCACTTAAATACAACCCAGCTGTGACTATAACCTGAAACCAATCCCCAGTGAAACCTATCAACATAAAAGTCCCAAAACCCAAATACAATAATGGTTGTTGAGGGCTTTGTAGGTGAGTAGCAGTATTTTGAAGTGGATCCTGAATTTGACAGGAAGCCAGTGAAGGTAGCGGAGGACAGTGGTGATGTGGTCACGTCGACGAGTGGAAGTGAGCAGCCGGGCAGCAGAGTTCTGGACATACTGTAGTTTATTTAGGGTTTTGAATGGAAGACCATAAAGAATGCTGTTGCAGTAATCGAGTCTGGAGGTGCTGAGAGAGTGAATAAGAGTTTCAGTTGCAGTGGAGGACAAGGAAGGGCGAAGGCAGGCAATATTTCGGAGGTGTAGGAAGACTGATTTGGTGACCTGATTGATGTGAGGTACAAAGGAGAGGGTGGAGTCAAAAATGATTCCAAGGTTGTGAACGTGGTTGGAGGGATCAACACAGGAGCCATCAGTGTTAGGGGCAAAATTCTGGACAGGTCATGTGAGGGAGTGTGGGGCATTGATGATTATTTCAGACTTACTGCAGTTGAGTTGAAGGAAGTTCTTTTGTGTCCATGATTTAACATCACTGAGGCAGGCAGTGATATCGTCAGCATAGCAGTGGAATTGAAGTCCATGCTGGCGTAGGATCTGTCCAAGGGGCAGGATGTAGAGAATGAAAAGGACGGGGCCAAGTACAGAGCCCTGGGGGACACCATGTGTGACAGGGATGGTAATAGATTTGCAGTTATTGATGGAGATGTAATGCCTGTCGGAAAGATAGGAGGTGAACCAGGCATGGGCTGTACCTGTTATCCCGGACTCCTGGAGACGTGAGAGGAGGATGGAGTGGTTTCAGTGCTGTGTTTAGTGCGAAATCCAGATTAAAAACATTCATATAGGTTACTGAAGTTTAGATTAGTTTGGAGTTGAGCAGCTACAACTCGCTTAAGGACTTTAGATAGAAATGGAAGATTTGAGATTGGCCGGAAGTTGTTGGGAGTGTCAGGATCAAGTCCGGGTTTTTTCAGAATTGGTGTGATATTGGCGATCTTCAGAGAAGGGGGGACAAACCTGGTGGAGAAAGATGAGTTAATGGTCTTGGTAATGAGAGGGGAGAGTGAGGGGAGGCAAGCTTTGACAAGGTTTGTGGGGATAGGGTCCAGGTGGCAGGTTGAAGATTTCATTCTGGCAATGGTGAGAGATAG
>JBBPCX010011760.1:0-17666 GCA_037974365.1 Hydrocynus forskahlii
AACCGTTCATTCTTTGAACAAAGCTTTAAGTCCGCGGCATGGTTCAGTTAAACTCGTGCATTATGAACACAAAGCGCACCGGATTCGCTTCGACTGATTTTGCCCTCTCAGCTTGCTGTAGTTAGGTGACGTGGTACGGCACAGCTTCGGAGCAGAAACAAAACCGAGTCCCCTTCAAATGAACTAAGTACCGAGTCCCCTTCAAATGAACTCAATGTGAACATACAAAGAGTCCCCTTTCTGTCGGTCTACTTTTTTGACCACTTCTAGAGTTCGGTTCCTACTTTGATACTTAAAGAAAGTATCAAAACAGTCTCCTGCTTTCTCGTACACAAAAATGTGCGATAAGTTTGATTGCCGCGGTCCTGCACTAGCATTAGCAACTCTGTGTACTTAGCATTGTGCTGCGTCTTCAGATGTTTAATCAAATTGCTAGTGTTAAACGATGTACTTTCCACCCCTCGACACCGCAGCAGTACAGATCTTGCAGTATGCTTGACTCCTGTTGTCGTCTTGTATCTTTACATATTTCCAAATCGCTGAGATTGCTTACTCGTCCTACTGAAAAAAATCTAATAGCTAGTGGACGCCAAGTTTCCAGCTCGTTGTCTCCCTCTAGACATTGAAGTCAGACAGGACAACAAATCACATCCGCCCAGAGTGATCAGTTGATGTAGTAAAATAGAATATTGTTCAGTGGTATCGGTGCATGGTATCGGCAGTTCACGGACGAATACGAGTATTTTAACAAAGTATCGGCCCGATACCCAATACTAGTATCAGTATCGGTGCAACCCTAGTTGTGAGTATGATAAAGTGCACTTGGCAATTACAGATTAATTTCAGTTTAACATTTGACAACAGCTGCTAGGGGCAGCTGGTAGCATAGTGGTTGGGGCGTTCGCCCAGCGATCAGGAAGTCATGAGTTTGATTCCCAAGACCACTGCGCACCTCTGAGGTACAAGACACCGTCCCCACACGCGGCTCCCCGGGTGCTGTGTTCCTGGCTTCCCCCTGTTTCACTTGGTGAATGGGTTTAAATGCAGAGGAAGAATTTTGTGCTGCTCACACTGTGTGCTGTGGTACGTTCACGTATGACAGAATGGTCACTTCATGTCACTTCACCTAGTAGGAGCATTACTAATGGAGTTATGGAACCTCTAGGCTAAGGTTTGGGAGGAAGACCATGTCGAGCCTTGCAGAAGCAAACGTTCTAACATTCCATAAATTTCCATTTCTAACTTTTATAATTCATTGCCAGGGGGTTCTGGCATTCTAGCTTAAAGCAGGGGTGTCTTTCATTCTAGAACTACAGTAGCATTCCACAGTTTGGGCACCCCTGGTCAAATGACACATCTTGTTGATTTCAAAGTAGAAAGAATGCAAATTATAATTTTGATTCATATGTTGAATGAAACATATTTGAAAATATAAAGCAAAAGGTGACATGTGCCAAATATACGTTACCTTCTCAGAGTAAGACCTTCTCCTGTTTCCTATAGCGGCCTAAGACACTTTCTGTTCTCAATTTAGAACCCACACACGCTTCCTTGCAGATCACTACTTCTTTTCTTCTCCAGTTTCTTCACTGACTGTGGAGCATTAACATCCAAGATTTTTTTATTTTCTTTGAAAGCCTTTCCTCCCCCTATGCTTTCCCTTGTCACTGGTTGTAGCATAAACCCAAAGCATGATCGCAAGGTGTTCTTTTACCGAAGCGCCCTTTTTTCTCCTCCTAATAACAGCTCCATGTTGTGAAGCTATCGTCCTTCACCTCTATTTAGGTTGGGGCAAACAATTAAGTGACTTTTATATCTAAAAGTTCAACAGTATCTGATTAAGAGAAATGCGCGCACACACTTTTTTCAACTTCAAAGCACTCATCACTGAAGCAAACAATGGGGTTTAAACTCTGCAGTGGGTTTCAGCTGCCGAACTGGGCAGCGTATTGTTGAGAGTTCATTGTGGCTCAGGAATTTTCTACACCGGAAAACCAGGAAACTCTACAATGTTTCAGCCCACAGTGCAGGAAGTGTGGTTTCTGACCCTGTGAATGTGTGTGGTGATGTTTGTGAGTGTGAGACCGAACACACTTCTGATTAGCTTCTTCATTGCAGTGCAAGAGCCATGAAAACATCTTTTTTTTTCTTCCTAGGTGTATCTCTTCTTGCAAGTGTGTATGTGTAAGTGAGAAGGAGAGAGAGAGACAGAGAGAATGTGGAAGCAATTTTTGAAAACCTGCCTGGCATTAGTTACAGGCTGAGATTGCACATATGTGCAATGCTTTGTGTGTGTGTGTGTGTGTGTGTGTGTGTGTGTGTGTTTGAAAAACAGATGCTAGTACAGCTGTTGGATTCTTATTTGTCTCTCATTTTGCCATGGCAACCTTATGAAATACAGACTTTTTCTAAACTGCTGGATAAGTGTAATAGCAGTAATGATACTACTGGGAGTTAAAGGTCTTTACCCAGAGAAAGCATCATAAATAAATGACATGTAAAATGTGACACATTTGGAAATGTGTCACCGCAGTCCCTATTCTGGCACTAAAAAGTGACTCTGCAGATTTACTGTTTAGATGCCGTGGGCCTTTAGCACCATAATAAGATCATCTGGAACCATCTGCACCTGTTTCTTCACTGGTTCAGGACTTTTTGTTATGATTGAATGATTCATACATAGCTCACTGTGTGGCTTAACAAGCAAAAAACATTCCTGTGAAACTGGCTGGGTTCAGGCTCTCGAGTAGAAATGAGGCAATGAGAAGTTTTCCTCAATTTGAAGAAATGGTTCAAGACTTGCACAGTATACATATACATATACATACATATACATATACACATATATGTGTATATATATATAATATATGTATATACTATATATAATAATATATGTATATATAATATATGTATGTGTGTATATATATATGTATAGCCATTATTTTGAAAATTTGAATTGAAAAGCCAGTCATTTGTCACAATAGTATGGATATATGAACAATCCGCTTCCTTGTACTTGGGAAAAGGAAAAATTGTGAGTGATAAAGCAGCAGTCTAGCAGTTTTCCTTATCACACAGCCACTGGACCTGAAATCTCACACCTAATTCTGTCATTTATATCACTGCAACCATATTAACACCTTCCAGAATTCTACTGTTATTTATTAACTTTAGCCACATCTGTGAGTAAAGGGGGTGTGGCCAGGGATAGTCCCACCCCTACTGTTCCCCGCCCCCTGCTGGCTCCACCTCTGCTGACATCAACATGATTCGTTGGCAAGTGAAACCGTATTGCCTGACAGAGCAGGCTGTAAAATCCATAATGCTGTAAAGTCATTTTGCAGGAGGAGCACCATGAAGAGACGGTCTAATGACACCCTTATGACTAATTGTGTCATTCCTACATTTGTCCAAATTTTAGAGGCCATACAAACTCTATCTGGGTTTTAGACACAACTGTGAGAAAAATCACAGCTGTCATGGCAGTCTAGATGTGTGTGTGTGTGTGTGTGTGTGTGTGTGTGTGTGTGTGTGTGTGTGTGTGTGTGTGTTGCGCGCTGACAGGTGGCATTGTTTCCTCGAGCCAGAGAGCCAAAGCACTCTGAATTCACACGGCGTCTGGGATCTTGTTGCCATAGAAATGGCAGGGCCAGGAGATTGTACTTTCTGACCAGTGGGATGGTACCTGTCAATCAAAATGTCGCTGTGTCGAAACAGGTCTAATAGAAACATATGTTCAGGCTGAAAGAGGGCAATTGATTTTTCCATGAGGCAAGAGTGAATAAGTAAAAAAGTCTTGCTCTAATTTTACCAGTGTTGTTTTCACTTGTATGTGTGTGTGTGGGAGATGGCAGTATAGTTATTATTTAATAACTTCAGAAGTGTTCTTCCACAGCTACAGGAAAGCCATAGTAACTACTGCCATAACACCATGGATGTTAATAGATAGACACTATTTATTGAGCAATTAGATTTAGCCGCAGATCCTTTAAGTCCTGTAAATTACAAAATGGGTCCTCCATGGATCAAACCGGTTTGTCCAGCACATCCCACAGATGCTCCATCTCTCTCTCTCTTTAATTACACTATATGGACAGAAGTATTGGGACGCCGGACTATTACACCAACAGGGACTTTGATGACATTGCATTCAGATACATTGACTTATATGGAGTTGGTCCCCCTTTGCAGCTATAACAGCTTCCACTGCTCTTGGAATGTTTTCCACTAGATTTCGGAGTTTCTGTGAGAATTTGTGCCTATTCATTCTGTAGAGCATGTATGAGGTCAGGCACTGATGTTGGACGGGAAGTCCTAGCTCGCAATCTCTGTTCCAGTTCATCCCAAAGGTGTTGGGTGGGGTTGAGGTCAGGGCTCTGTGTGGGCCAGTCAAGTTCTTCCACACCAAATTCATCCAGCCATGTCTTTATGGAGCTTGCTTTGTGCACTGGGATACAGTCATGCTGGAATAGAAAAGGTTCTTCCCCAAACTGTGTCTATAAACCCTGAAAAACAGATGTGTTTTGTCCATATTTTTCTCTCCTCTAGACAATGACTCCTTAAGCAGTCAAAATCCACTTTGCTGAGAACCTTTCATTGCAGATTTCTTCTACAGTGTGGGACGAGACACGATTTGGATGCCATTTGACAGTGCTAATGCAGGGCTCAAACTGAACATCAGTGCACCTCCTTTGGGACAAAAGAGCCATTATTGAAGTGCTGTGACCAGCATGGCTCTAAACACAGCAAAGCTAAAGCACCTCTAGGAGGCAATGCCAGGTTTAAAGGATTTATACATTGCTTATAATGGTGCTCTGCAAGTGTCTTTACATGTGTCTGCAGGCAGTTTGGTGTGTATGACTGTGATGCCCTCAAAAAATGTAGAATCTGGTAAAAATATATTTACTTACAGGAATGCTCCAGGTTTTTTTTAAACCCAGTCTCATATCAAGGACAATAAATTGCATAGAAAATCCACAGACTCAGCAGGACCTAGTGGGAGGGTGCTGAATTGCATGGATAAACATTTGAAATATGTGAGTATGTAATATGAATCTAAAGCTACAGCCTTTACACTTGAAGCGTACAGGCCTTAGAATGAGAGGGACATGAGTAAATGTTGTCCTGAAGCTGTTCTCCTGTGTTAACTAAACGTTTTTAAAAACATCAGTGTTGGTGCAGCTTTACCACAACAAAAATCTATCTTTGAAGAGTCTGTTAACATGTACTTTGAAGTTTGGGGGATTAAAAAAGGTATTAACATTATTATTAAGGCAGCATGGACACTCACTTTTTAAAGTTAAAACACCACCATTTTACTGTGTATGAATTTTATCCAGTTTTATCCACTGGCTAAAGCTTTAGCATAGCTGAAAAACATTTGCCACATTAGCCACTTGCCTTAACTCAGTAAATCATCGCAAACCGAAACAAATGCTCTTTGACTTGAATGATACAAATACATTCAAAGCCTTATTTTTTTAATATTTAAAAGCCTGCACTGCTATTTTTTTTATCTGATACCAGACAAACTACTGTGCAAAATGAAATGTCATTTTGGCTGTCTGGTTGTCAGTTATCAGTTAAGGCTGGTATCATCATGACTACCTATTTCCACTACAGCTTTGGTCAGTGTTTGAAAACTGAATAAAACTTCATAAGAAAAGCTTTGGTGACTTACTCATCTGTAACATTCTAACACCTGTACTGTTAGAATATTGCCATGTCAACATTTTATATATATGTACATAGGAACTCTTTGTTGAGGTGTGGTGTGGTGTATACATGTTGTGTACATATAACATGAGGGTTAGAGTGCATGTGGGAAGATCATTTTACATATGGGTCACGTCACCTCCTGACCATGACGGCCCTTTGGGTATCAGTAGCAGCACCTGGACTGGAGTTTAACCATGTGTCACATTAGCAGACGACTGACTGACCGATACCCACATTTAGCAACACACGAATGACAGGTGACCACTGAGATATGGAGTTGAGATAAAATTTTTAAAAAAGAGTGTTGCATTGAAGTGACAATCTTAAAACATTACTCAAACCATTCGTAGACTTGGGGTGTGAACATTTGTTCCTAATGGCATTTTGTTCCTGATTGTAATCAGTGAGCATCCGAACTGTCCATCCTGAGTATCCTATTCTCAGGTTTCTTGGCTAATGCCTCCTGGCTAAGCTTTTTGGTTAAACCTCACATACACTTTATGAACAAAAGTATTGGGACACACTTGTTTTTACGGGTTTGGGCTAGGCCCCTTTCTTCCAGTGAAGGGTGATCTTAATGCTTCAGGATATTTATCACATTATCCTTTCAACTTTGCTATTCCAGCATGACTGTGCCCCAGTGCACAAAGCAAGCTCCATAAAGACATGGCTGGATGAGCTCAACCCCATCCAAAACCTTGGGGATGAACTGGAATGGATATTGCGAAGGAGGCCTTCCAACATCAGTGCCTGACTTCATAAGGAGATCATCTAATATGGACCAACTCCATATTAAGGTCTATGTATTTGAATGCAGTGCCATAAGAGTCACTTTTGGTGTAATGGCAAGACATCCCAATACTTTTGTCCACGTACTTTTGGCTTGTTTAGTAATTAAGACTTTAATATTCATAAGACATTGGAGCTTTTGGCCAGTGTGAGCGTTCCTAGGCCCACTGGGCCCAATCATACTGCCACCGTTGCTGGGTATGCTTGGTAACGTGCTCAAAGTCTTCCAAGCGTGCTAGACACACTCTGTACCCTTTACACAAACAGTAGACATGCTTGGATCTGCCTCTTAAATGGAGATAAGAAGCCATTTGAAACTGCAGGCAGACCTCGCGTGTCAGGGGAAGAGGTATATATATGTGAGTATGTGTTTGTTTGTGTGATACTTCAGGGTGTGCGTTTGCCATGTTGATGTTTTGGGTGAAATCATAGCCTACGGCTGTTAAGATTTTATGTGTGATGAGCACCGGGACTATATGCTCTCATAACAGTTTTAAACATTTAGGAGAGGACTTTCAGAGAGCATACCCCCGAAATAACAAAAATAAACACACAATCTTTAGAAGTATAGTCAGGGTATTAGAACTCAGTGGTCACACACATAGTTTCAGTATCATTTCCATACAAATACAGACGTGGTTTAGGACATATGATGTACCATGAGCTATAAACCAACAAAACAAAACTTTACTGCCACAGGCAGCAGTTTCAGACGATACTGGGCTGATATTCACAAAGCAGTCATTTATAGGACTGTGGAGTGCTAAACCACATCCACAGATCTTAATGAAGAACTGTTTGAGCAGGTTGAGGCATATTTTGGTGACGTATTTGCACAGAAACAATTGGACTAATTGGGTGTGTAATGACTTCTAGTGTTTGTTTGCAATGTTATATCTAATTTTTTATTACATAATGTCCCTGTGCCGCTGATAAACTATTTCAAATGCGGTTCTTACAAGTTTAATGCACTGTCCCACTTTACCTGTAGTTACAGTTGGTGCTTAACCGTGTACTGGGATGTTCAGTGCCTGAATAAGACTATATTCAAAATAGTATCAACACAGTTCCATTTAGGAGACATACACAAACACACCAGACCTGAGTACAGAGTTTCTGCCATAAATTGCCCACTTTCTTTTCATGAGAATTTCAGAACTTCATTTATTTAATCTGCAAAATGCTCATGAAATAAATGAACAAAAACATTATAGGTCGGAGTTTTTTTTCCATGGGCATTCATCCATCAAGATCAAGAACATCGAGATGTTTTCTGAATGTGTTACTGCTGTGTACATTACTTAATAAATTTAGGACAGGGACTTCAATATTCAGCCTTATTCGGTCAATATTCAGCTTTAACCAAATGTTTTGCCCGACTCTGGATGTGTTTTTTTTTTTTTTTTAAGCTGTCTTGTTTTTGGCAACTTAATAGGTAATAGCCAGAGGGGAGCCTCCATAAATGAGGCCTTCAGAGAAACCTAATGAATTCTGTCATTTTTATTTCATTTTTAAAATTCAGTAGATGATGTTTGTATTTAAAATCTACAAGTACTGCAGTTTTTCTCTTTGGTTTTGATCCATAGAAAATTCTACCTTCGCACCACCATCAGACTATGCTATTCTATTATCTGATTCTACTTTGTTGTGCAATTTTGTATTAGGTTTAAATCATTAAATCATTATCATTGTTCTCTCTCTCAGACTCTCCTCCTGAGAGGACAGGACGGAGACGCAGCATGCCAGGCTCTGCCCCTGACAAAGCCCCGCCCACAATGGAGCCCACCGCCGCTGCCACGCCCTTCAGAGTCACAGTAAGTGCTGTGTGTGTCTCAGTTCAGCCACGGTGCCGCTCCGCACTGTATCCTCACACACCTTTATTTCGCCAGGTTGTGTCTGGATTTCTGTAGACCATTATCACTAATCTTAACCAAAAAGTTGATGAGTAGTACAGCCAAACAGGCTGGAGAGGGAGACATTTTCCTTGTGAAAGAATTTAACATAACTGACATGGAACAAAACAAGAGTGCTTGATTCACTTCTCTAGGCACTGATTACATTCGGAATGGCCACCATTGAGAGTCATTGAGAATTCCACATCATTCATCCATCCAACAGGGCTGGGAAACAAATTCAGCAGCAAGGGGAGAACATCAATAAACATGATTTTTAATTTATTTATTCATTTTTTTAGAAGATAAACTTCGTCGGCCACTCAAAAGTTGAAGGGTAATCTTAATAGCTGCTGTTAGTTAAGTCAGCAGATGAGCTAATGTTATAGTTAACACTTGAATAAGAGGCTCAGTGGGGCACATGGAAACATGTTTCGTTTGTTGAGGTGACCGCTGTCTTGCTTAGCCTGCTTCACAGCTTAGGCCTCTCTGCAGCAGGCCTCGTGTTTTGCTGTAGCAAAAGCAAATCCTGTCCAACAGTGAGAAACAACACAAAGGGTACCATTCCTGAGCACGACTGTTCATCCTCCTTACTCCTACGCTGGCCTGTGCTCACATTGCACTGAAGGTTCCAGGCCCGAGCGTGCTTATGTCATCGCATAACTAACTGCTTTATCCTTTTTGCCCAATGAGCTGCCAGATTTACATTTTGCAGCCCTGTAGACACTTAAAGGTTCTCTAGCTCTTCAACACATTGGTAAGTGCTTCTTTGAGATCCACAAACATGAAGATTTCCCAAATATCTTCTGTTCTTGTGTGTTATACCCAGTTGTTCCTGGATCCCAGACTCTCACCTGCCCAAAGTAGACTAAAGTGTGTATTTGTCATACCTAAACACATGTGAACAGCACACAGCGTGATCAGTGTGAAACCGTTCTATCAATTTACCTTTTTCACCAAGTGAACCAGTAGGCAGCCGTCAATGCAAGCCGTGAGAGGATATGGTACCTTGCTCAAGGGTACCTCAATGGTGCCACTAGTCATCCTGGGAGTCGAAGCCACAGCCTTCTGATCACAGGGGTAACTCCCTAACCACCAGACCACCACCTGTCCCAAAAAAGGTGGAATTTAACAAACCCGTAGCTGGCTCACGACAGAGTGGAAGTCTGCACCCCTGACCATCCAGGAAACACATTTGCTGTAAAACAGAGTCAGGGTTTTGCCTCCATGTTTGTTAAATGAGTTCTGTGCTTGGGCATGGTTAGCAAACACACTAGATGCAAACGCTTGAGGGGGTGAGCCCGGGCACAGTGTGGAGTGATCACTCCAGCCAACCGAGCTGGATTGCAGGAGTCAAACATGCTCGGTCACAGTACACCCTTAGTGAGGAGGTCCTGGGATGGCAGTTTTTTTGGGTGTACCTAGTGACCACCGACTAAAATACCCAGGCTAAAGGCTAGGCTAAACAATGAGCCATATTGAAATATGCTGCATGTTTTTGCATGGTTGCCATTTTTAACATCAGCTTTTGCAAACCTGTCTACTGGCTTCTATTATAAATAAGTTTCAGATCACTGGGAATTGTATGTGTGTATATATGTATGTATGTCTTCGTGGAATAATTTTTTATTTGATCTGAAGCTGCTGGACAGATGATTCCTCAGTGTTCAACTTCAGAAACTGTGTGTGTGTCTGTGTGTCTGTGTGTCTGTGTGTCTGTGTGTGTCTGTGTGTGTGTGTTAAAGTTGGGCTATAAAAGTTTCTCATTTTCCGTTAAGGTCTGCAAGACATTTTGCGGGAAGCTAATTTCCTTTTGCTTAAGTCTTGAACTTAAATTGTGGCATGTCTGTTTCATTAAAACGAGTGTCCACGCATATGAACAGATATAGACTAACCTCTGATACATCTCAGGCTCTGTCTAACGGACCTGTTGTAGTTTATGCTACAGATATCACTGTAATTAACCACATAAATAGAGAGCATGTTAAAATAAATGGGAACTTGATAAACACTTCAGGTCGAGTGTTTGTGAGAAGCCCCAAAAGCATTTTTTCAAGTGAAAATATTGATTTATTTTGTTGTTTTTTTTTTTTGATATGAGCTTTAAGTTTAAATGCTTGAAATTTTGTCCAAACCTGAATATAGTTAAACATCAGTTTGTCCAAGGCCAAGCCAACACATATCATCAAATTTTATGAGAAAACAGACCAGAACATCACCAAAAGTGCTGATTAAAACCTGATATTTTCTTTGATTGCTCCTGATATTTCTAATGATTGCTCCTTATTTTTCTTATTATATCTCATGATATTTCTAATGATAGCTCCTGACATTTCCAGGGATGGCCGCTGATATTTCTAATAATTGCTCCTGATATTTCTAAGGGATAGCTCTTGGTGTTCCCACTGATAGTCTCTGATATTTTTAATAACTCCTAATATTTCTAATGATACCTCCTGATATTTCCAATGATTGCTCCGGATATTTCTAATGATTCTGATAGTTAATGCATGGAAGTCGTAGATTTGAGTGTAGAAATCAAACTTAATTAGGAGTTCATGAATTAATTACAGCACTGATATTATGGTCTGTGGATTTTTTTTTTTAGCAACTGCTGCCTTGTGTAGCTGACTTTTTCAGTTTTATGGCAACCAATTAAATCATTAAAGCTTTTACAAGCCTTTTACACAGACATAGACCTCTTCAAAGCCTCAAATTCAATTAAAAATGACACTGAGTTTATTGGTTATTAAAGGTTGGGCACAGGGTTGACGCAGCAGCACACTGTCGCCTCTACTGGCCATTGCTGGAAAGGCACCCACTTTCATGAACAGCAGAGGTGGACTTGCTCCGTGGTCACTTTCCTTAATCTGTGTTTGATCCTCCTTGCACTGCATACTAATAATAATGAACTGGCTATTGTTGTTACTACTAAACATTAGTGTCTGACTTTATCCAAGAGATCTTCAGTCAGCGAGTTCTTGGCCGGAGTGTTTATTTTTACTATAGGATCTAAAACAAATGAAGAGAAAGCTTAGAATAGCAAGAGAGAGCGAGTGAGCATTGTATTTATAGCTCTAGATTTAGACCGCCTGCTAGTCTCACTCTGAGAAACGAGTTTGCCCAGTGTGTTGAGTAATTTTTTTTCTGAGGATGTGTGCGTTTGTGTGTATGTGTGGGAATGAGTGTTCTCAAGAGTGTGTCTGAACAAGCTCTATCAGTGTCATTCAGCCAGAATTAGTCTCCTCGTTTCTGTGCTATTTTATTAAAGTGATACACACCCTGATACGCACACTCTGGCCTGAACCAAACCCGTGGCAGCTGATTTCATATTCACAAACGGCATCATCAGCCAGGAGACATGATGAAACAAGACAGAGTAAAGGACAAAGTTTGTTCCATAATTGAAATGAAAGCATATTTAGTGAACTGAAATGGACATGTCTGGGGTCGGACAGCTCCAACTGCGGTCAGAAATAAGGTCGACTGCTGTTCCTGGATTGGCAGGCAGGGGGCGAGAGTGGTCACCTAAAAAAATGGTCAAAGAGTGAGACGTTCACTCAAAATGATAAGTACAGACCAAGCCACTTGAAAAAGAACAGTCATACACTATATGGACAAAAGTATTGGGACACACCTGTTTTTAAGCCCCTTACTTTCGCTGAAGGACAATCTTAATGCTTCAGCAGACCAAGACGTTTTGGACAATGTCATGCAATGACATGGTTGGATGAGTTCAGTGAGGAAGAACTTGACTGGCCCACACAGAGTCCTGACCTCAGCCCCATCCAACACCTTTGAGATGAACTGGAACAGAGACTGGGAGCCAGGCCTTCTCGTCCAAAATCAGTGCCTGACCTCATAAATGCTCTACAGAATGAATGGGCACAAATTCACACAGAATCTCCCAAATCTTGTGACTGCCTTCCAAGACGAGTGGTAGCTATTATAGCAGCAAAGGGGGGACCAGCTCCATATTAAAGTCTTATGTATTTGAATGTAGTGTCATTAAAGTCACTGTTGGTGTAATGGTCAAGCAACACTTTTGTCCATATAGTGAATATTATAGCATATGGAGCCCTCCTGTATGTTCACACATCTAATAAATAGCTAGTAGCCATGTTCTTCAGTTCTTTTTTTAATTGGTAGACTTGTTAACCGCCAGATATTATGGCTACTGATTTAATTCATGGGCCCAGATTTAAGCTTATAAGATGGAGAAAACTCTGAGTTTCTGTATTATTAGGTACTACATTGTGCCTAAACTATTTGGACATTTGTTTTAGAAACAGCTGCCACTTTGATGGTATGGTGTCATTGTTTAAGAATAGGTTTAATGAGACATGGTGTAATGTTATAAGCTTAACAGTTTGCTATATGTAGTGCTGAAAGTGTTTAATGGTCAATCAGTGGCCTAGTTTTCTTTTTTCTGGCAGAGAAACAGATTAGTCACTTGGTTCCTCTATCATGCTTTGACGTCTTGATTATGACTCGCAAAGCAGAAGCTGATTTCTGCAATGCTTATGTTCATACAGTGTTAATTTTTCACTTTTTGTGAATATTTTTGTAAACATTTAACCAGAATTTAGATTTTGTATATGTAGTGGCGTTCACCTCAGAAGGAGCTGCAGATTACTGTACATGCACGGCTGTTACTCTAAAGTGATGCTGCATGGGCAGCAGTATTTAAGCAATACTATATTTACAGTGACGTTTTCAGAATTGTTTAGTGAAATCATTGTGCAAGTGATTTTTTATTTTTACTCAACTTAAAAGTAAAGGAGCCTTCCTGATGTCTGTTTAACATTCATTCTGGTTGAATACCTGTTGTGCTCTGCCACTGTGAACAGCACTAAAACTGGACACTAAAACTACTATTATAGATGTGTCAATACTGTAGCAGGTGTTAAAAAGTCATGATTATCTTTATTAGTCTTTGGTAAACACTCTGATCTTTGAACTTCACTAGGCTAATTGTATGATCATCAGATGTCCTGAAAGTACAGGTGTGTCTGAAGGATTTTTGGACTAATCTGTAATTTTTCCTGTCATGGTTTTGCAAAAATACGGAACAAAGAGCATTCCATATCAGTTCAGTACAGAACACATGTTTTATCTTTCAAATACGGAACAATTCACTATTTCATTGAACAATTCACTGTTTTATTGAACAGCTGAGTGGATAAGTGAGGGGGGGGCGAAAATAAATTATTTTTAAAGTTGCAGACTATTGTAGTATTGGTTATAGCATAACTTTCAGACTTTGAGCTGCTGTTTTTGTTTGTTGTTTTTAATAAATACATTTGACCCCATCACTTAAGAGGTATGGCACCCCCACTGACCACCACCTGAATAATACCTGGCCTTTGGTCAACATGTGAATAGGTAATAGGTGACAAAAGGACATGAGTAAGTAATTGCACTGTCAGTAATTGTCCAGTGTTTACACTGTCAACATTTTCTGGCCAAAATAGAAGTGGTCAAAAATGATTATAAAATCTTGGTGCATAAACTTGTGCAGAAAAACTTTTTTTTTTCTCCTGTAAAGTGAATTTTTTTTGGAGGTAGGAAGTTTTGTTCGAGCAGAGTCCATAGAGGGCAGAGGCCATAGGGTTTACAGTAGCTGCTGGAGCATTTCTGTGAGGATTTGATTGCGTTCAGCCACGAAAGCATTGGTGAGGTCTGGTACAGACTTCCAGCTTATTTAAAAAATCCTGGATGGACCTCTTTTACTCCAGAGAACACAGTTTTTCAGAGCCTCTTGAGCCACCACTTGCATTAAGTATGATGACCTTAGGCTCATGTGCTCTTGATAAATCAATGAAGTGTGCTTCTTGGCCAACGGATTCTGGGCAAAATGCCCTCTCCATAAGTAGACAGGGTCTGCTATCAATCACCCAATCTAAATGGTGATGTCAGGAACGTAGAAGATTAGAGTAGATGAACCATAAAAGGCCTCTCAGCTTTTATTGCTCAACACATTATCATTATCAGCCCCTCTTTTTGTTTACAAAGCAGCTTTGTTGATGTACTCTCTCATGGTCTTTGACATCACAAACAGGACACTTTTCATCACCATTACATTAGTAAGCAGTTAGGAAGTAATAAAACAGGAATAAAAATCCCAGTCAAAACATGGCAATATGTATCTTTCTCAAATTGTAATAAATTGTCTAATGCAATGCAATGTACTAATGTACTAATGCAATGAGTATTAAGTAACTTAGTCTAGTAGTATTAAGTAATGTTAGTCTAGCAGTATGTTATGTGCTGTTTTCATATGGGCCTGACAGTTCAGTTGAATTTAATCAGTCTTTTTTGAGCTATGAATACATTCCACTACAAAACGTGCTCTTATAAATAAATACCAAGACATAAAGCAGGGAATTTTGAGCTAGCTAGCAAGGTAGCATACAGTGAAATGCCTTTTAAGTGGTAAAAATATCTTTAACCCAGGAATATACCAGGAATGAAAAGGAACAGGCGTAGGTCTGAACACAAGCTAGAGTCAGATTTACAGTAAAACAGACACAGCAGTTCACCTACATGAGACCTAGTACAGTACCGGTTACTTAATTACAACTCATGAAGCTGGTTCTGCGATCCTTTTCTTTTTTTCTTCCCCAATTCAATAACAAAGGACCCTTCCTGATGTCTTGTTTAATGGGATTTTCATTTCAGACGTGAACAAATTTATTCTGGTTGAATACAAGTTACGACATAAACCCTGAACCATACTATTACAGACAAACCATAATGTACCAGTTGTTTGAGTATGAACGGCTAATATTGGGATTTAATCTTAATCTTAGGTAATCGCACTGATTTTTGAACTTGTCTTCAGATGTCCTTAAAATATTAAGCAGAGTTGCACTAGTAACACTAGTGTCTATAGCATGACATCCATAATATATGTAGGAACATTTTATCTTGCTATTTAAGACTAAAAAGTATAGCTGTACTGGTGCATATAGAAATTGAAGATTGACGACTAATATTGTTTTTTTGCAATCAATGAACACAGAAGCTGATGGCTAAATGGTAATCTTATAACACTGATTACAATAATGTTGTAACACTCAGCACAAGTACTTTCCAGAAGAGTAGATGAAGCTACTATATCTATAGAGCTACTTGACTAACTGAGTAAAATCATGTACCTGGGGAATCAAAATCAAATGCAAATTTTCACCACAAATTCTCACAAAGAGAATTATTGAACTTTAACCTTAACAAGAAGACTACTGTAGGCGTAGGCATGAATGATATCATGATCCATAAGGTCCCCCTGACAAAGGAGACTGAGGAGAACAGGAGACCTCTGACATCTTTTTGGCTCTGTTTTGCGTCTTCATCCAGAATCCAGTAACAGCTAAAAACACAGTGAGTCATCTTATTTTCCATGCAGCCCTTTACAAAACTTTTGGCATGATTTTAGTTTTGAGACAGGAAGTAAGTTGAGACCTGTCAGTGGAAAGTGCAGGTTGTTGGGTGGCCGAGGTCCATGCACTTTTTTGTCTATTTTTCATTTATTATATAGCTAAACTTTGTTTAGACATCTTTTTACAGTAATTAACTTTGTTATTCTATGGACTTGAGCAGCATTTTCAAATTGCTGTGAATGTGGATATGAAACTAAGTCAGGTGCTGCACTCCATATCAGTTTTGCGCAGAGAATTGCTGAATAAAAGTCATCAGCCCTGGACAGATGTTCAGATTTGACTGATATTTCCGGCTGATATTTTTGAAAGAGCAGCTGCTTTAGCTACTACACAAAAATGTCTGGATTGGAGTCATTTTTCTGCATGAGTAGCCCTATAGAAATGTTGTAATCTTTTGTGACTGTAATAGGCAAACTTTAAAATGTATTGGCATCTGTAAGTACGTACATGAAAAAATAAATTGTGAAGCATGTCATACATTTGACCTTTTTTTAGATTTTCTCCATGGCCAGTGCCCCCACGAGCCCGGCCTGCCCCTGTCACTTGGTTCTGCCAAGCTGGGAGAGTGAAGGCTAGCCCTTAATTCCATATTCCTCCAAGTCATGTGATGTTCCTTCATATCTATCCTTTTAACTGGGATTAATACAACATTACTGGACAACCAAACCTGCTCAGAGAACGAGTCAGTCTGATTAGTCTCATTTACATTTACGGCATTGAGCAGACGCTCTTATCCAGAGCGACGTACATCAGTGCTAAAGTAGTCCACATCTGTTCTTCAGCCTGAAATGCTGTACTGAAATCAATATTTGCTATTAATGGCAGATAGGTTACACACCTAAACAACCCCTGTCAAAGAAAAGTTAGAGATTAAAGCAAAAGCAAGGAAGGCATGGAGTTAAGAGGGTAAGTGCTGCAAGTTTTTTTTTTTCTAATTGAATGTATATAGGGAAGAAGAAATGAATAAGCAATAACAAGAGGCCTAAGATGTATTGGAGTTCCAGTTATGGATGGCTGTGGCATCGCTAGGGATCCAGCACGCCATCTTGTGATGACAGAGTGAGCCACTCAGGAGCCCTGCTGATGTATTTGGCGCTAAAACAACTAGCCGTACAATACTGCCATATAATGCTAGTATTTTGAACATCTTATTAGCATGGAAAGCCTGCTGTTGATGGTTTAAATCTTAGCAGCGCATACATGCAACAAATACCTTTGTATCAGAGTTTGCACTCTTGCCTCTTCTGATTTCCATCTATTTACATCATATTCCCAGCGTTTTCACAATGTAATTGATTGGTGCTCTGAAACACGCAGTGATTAGCCTGTGATTACGGAAGTGCGCGGGGTGGATAGCGTGTGTTCATTTAGACAGAGTAATCAGAGGGGGGGGGCTAATTACATAGAATATGCAAATGCTATAATTGTAAAGAGAGCAGCCTACTGGCTGTTTATTTACAGCCTCTTTCAGATTCGGATGTTTGAGTGCGTCTTCGTGCGAATGCCGACTTCCGCCGCTCTTTTTTTTCTTTTTTTTTTTCTTTTCTGTTTCATCAGTTTTTTTCATCTCTCTTCTGCTGTGCTGACCTCAACAGGTCACCGCACTCTCTTTTGACCTCTGCCGCCCTCGCGTCCTCGTCTTTCTGTCCCACTGCTCTCCTTGCTCCTTCTTTCTTTCTTTCCTTCTTCCATCCATCTCTCCCTGCACACTTCGATGCAGGCCTGCTGTTTCCATGGCAACTTCCGCTTAGAGGAAGTTGATTCCCAAGCAAGGAAAACGTGACAGGAGAACACATGTGGGGAGAGGGGGGGGGGGGTGTCTATA
>JBBPCX010011791.1:0-17664 GCA_037974365.1 Hydrocynus forskahlii
GAATTATACTCTAATGGTTGATGACTTGAAAATTATGCTGACTGTCATTTGCATCGACTATTTAGGAAAATCAGAGAGAAATATCATTTGCATAATAATTTGGAACACAGTGTAGATCAAAATCCTGCAGCCACACTGACACTGAATCATTGTGCACTGATGTTACTTTCTGTCACCATCTGCATGTCTGCGTGTTAATGTAAACCGTCATGAAATTTTAGACACTGGACCTTTTGTTGTTTAAAAGTTCTTTATATTGGTTAAGCTGATTGTGCTGAGCTAGCACTGCTTACATGTGCAGTTACATGTGCACTCTTAAAAATCAGGGTGCCAAAAAGGCTTCACTTTCATTCAGTGGGTGGTCCTTTAAAACACATTTGTAAATGAGATGCAAGTGTGATGAATGTTTTTAAATTCATAAAATATCAAGGTTCTTGAGAGAGCCCTTAAACTGGTGAAGAATCTTTATGTGTTGGTTATTTATTTCTTTAAATGTTTTTTTACACCCACACATTTCATAAATGCTGGCATTGTATCCTCCAAAGTTTTAAATGCTGATGGAGTGCTGCATGGCTTAAGTGTGTTTGGTTGTATAAATCCACCTGTCAATAATCCACATCCACTACCACGCACATCCCACTACTGACTTGTGCTCTTAAAGCAACAGTAACGTATTAGATAACATATACATACCAGATAAGAATGTGCACATATAAACATAACCACACATATAAAACCAGAAATTAAGGTAATCAACATAGTTTTAACTCCTACAAAATAAATATTTTGTAATGAATTATACTTGGCTCACACATTCCTGACCCCTAACTGTCTTCAGTTAGCAGGGGTGGACTGGCAATCTGTGTGTTCTGGAAAAGTCCAGAACCTGTCCGCCTGTCTTTCTTGGCCGAGATGCAGACCTCTGTGCACCCACTCCCCCAAACCACAGCCGGGATGCAGACCTCTGTGCACCCACTCCCCCAAACCACAGCCGGGATGCAGACCTCTGCGCGTCCCCTTTGCGCACAGCTGGTGAAGAAAGTCTAGAGACATTTTTTAGACCTAGTCCGCCCCAGACCGTGGGACTGCAGTCTTTACCACTGCCTCATTCATTTTCTTGGAGCAAAGATATCTTGGTGATTGGTCTGTCAAGTTCACTAGTCTTGGCCTTGATTCAATCCTTACGAACAAGTCCATGATCATCTGGCACAGTTTAAATAATCCTTCCCATTACCCAAGAGTTCCTCTGGCGCTGAATTGTCCATGATTAAGACAATGTCCCCAGGAAGGAAGTTCCATGATGTGCTAGACCAGCGTTTCTCAAACTTATTTGTCCTGGGGACCAGTCATGTCAGGCTTTGGGGCTGCAGGGCCCTGGATAAATGACTGTCACCAACAGTTTGCACATGCGCATACACAAATAGATAGATAGATAGATAGAAAGATATTATTACTATAGATAGATGACATTATTATTATTATTATTATTATTATTATTATGATATCACTACCACTACTGTTATTATTACTATTTGTATTGGTATTGTTAGGGCTTATGCCTGTATAAGAACAATATTAAAGAAGACCGAACAGGAGTGCTTTGGCTAAATTTCAGATTATTGCCAAATAAACACATTATTGCCAATATACAGATATGTAGTAATTAGGCTGTTATTGTTGTTATTATTATTATTATTATTATTATTATTATTATTATTATCATCATCATTGTTATTATTACTATTATTATTATTATTGTTATTATTATTATTCTTATTATTATTATTATGGGCCTATGCCGATATATAAGAACCAAGAGACCTAGATTTTTTTTCACTTTGTGTTTTATGTTTTTTTTTTTATTATACTTTTGAATACTGCCAAATGGTGCTGAACGTGCAAACTGACTTTTAACCTAAATTAAATTACATGTCTAGTCACCCTAAGGGATTATTTGGCACCAAAAATTTTAAATAAACATTCTAATGTGGTGGGTGTGCCTGCTTTCTTCCTGCTAACGGGTCGAAACAAGGAAGACACGCTGACACAACCTCTCGGAGCATGTTTTCTGAGTTTTTCTGTTTCTGTACTTTGTTTTCGTGTCTATTGAGTGAGAAAAAGCGGTCTCGCACAGATCCGTGGAATGGAAAAGCAAGACTGTTTTAACTTTTACTCACTCAGCTGGAGATTTTACTCACAACATGACAGTCAGAACTGGGACAGAGACAGCCGGCCGAACCTCGACTGTAACCCAGCACGGCACAAGAGCTCCAAAGTTCTACGAGAGCTCCTGGACAGATCACTGGCAGATCACTTCCCTCTGTCTCTACAGTGGTACCCCGCATAACAAACGCAATCCGTTCCAGTGGCGCATTTGTTATGCGGGAAGTTGCAGGGAGTTTTGTGCGAAACACAAAAAAATAGTAAATACATGGACACCAAAAAACAGGAAAAAATGACACTAGTGGGGAGAAACAACACAGCATGATGCTTTGTCTTCATTTGAGACACATCTGGCTGGATTCAGTCATTTTTTAAATGTAAAACTTCGTTGTGTGAAACGCGTTCGTTCTGTGAGTCACACGCGCGGACATTATGTGGAACGTTCGTTCTGTGAGGCGTTCGTTAAGTGGGGTACCACTGTATATATATATTATACCCATATATACGTCTATGGCGGGAACGCTGAACATTCAAGAATGCTGAAACATGGGGCAGGGCCGTGAAGTCGAGGGGGTGGGGAGGGGCGCGCAGTGACAGAAGCATTGAGAAGCGAGGCTCCGCTGGAACCCTCTCATGGACCAGCGCTTGTCCGCGGCCCATAGTTTGAGAAACGCTGTGCTAGACCACCTTCTACGTGTCTGGAGCTCTGGTAAATATTCCCTAACCCAGCGTTTCCAAAATAGGTCAGTCATGTATTGTATTTGCTTCCATCTTCTCCGTGCATAGAGATCCTTTTGCTGGAAAAGCCCTGGACGTAAAGATGGTTTCGTTTTCATCAATAACAAATGGTTTGGAGTAAGAGCCTCCTAATGATCATTTGGGTCATTAGAAGGTGTGGTTATAGGTCGACTGTTTAAGATTGCCTCAGCTTCACAAAGAAATGTCTGAAGGCCTTCTTCTTCCAAATTTTGGACGTTTCATGTTGTATTGAGGATCTTCCTAATTGAACGAATCATACGCTCTTATACCCCTCCATGATGGGGGATTGAACATCCATTTGATGCCATGTTGTAACAATGTATTCTCAATTATGGAAGCATTCCAGTCTTGAATAGCCCTTTTAATCTCTCGATCAGCTCCAACAAAATTTGATCTGTTGTCAAACTGCATTTCTAACACTTGACCCCTTCTTGCAATAAATCTGCGAAGTGCCTTGTTGAATGAATTTGTGTCTAAGGACGCTGCTACTTGTATGTGAACTGCACGGCAAGCAAGGCAAGTAAAGATGACACCATATTTTTTTTACACTCGTCCTTCCATGTTTTCTGTTAAATGGACCAGGTTGACTCCTGTTCTCCTGTGAATGGTGGCCCATCTGGGATGACTCTGTTCCTGGGCAAATCAGCCATAATTTGTTGACCTTTCATGCCATGTTGCCTCCGGCATGTAGTACACTTGGATAATATGTGTCTGATTAAGGAGATAGCATTAGGAATCCAATATTTTTGACGCAATTCAGATTAAACATGATGACGTCCACCATGACCTGTATTTCTGTGGATCTTGTGTATGATTAGCTCAGACACTTTACTCTTCTTATCCAGGAGTATTGGGTGTTTGGCTTCTATGGGCATGGCAGCTTGACTGAGCCTGCCAGCAGTATTCCATCCTGCAATACTGGAATTAAACTGGATGTACAACTGCCCTTCTTCATAGGTTTGTACGTCTGTAGAGATTAAATCTCTTCCTGAAAATCCTTTCTTTGACAGTGCCTGACAATCTCTAGCTCAGCGTGATGAATGTCGTCAGGTGTAAGATTTTTCCGGATGATGTGCTTCTTAAAATTAATTTCCTTGTCTACCTCATGTTTTGCTGTTCTTTCTCCATTCCTAAGGCAGCAAAGTTTCATTTAGCTGTTTTCGTTTCTTCATTATGCTCAACATATGCTTCTTTAATCTAAGAAGTCATGCCGCTGCCTTTTTTAGTTGCATCCACGATGAAGTGTTCTATCAAATGTTGAATTGTGTCAGGCCTTTCTTCAACGACAGTGGAAGTAATCAAAATACCCTTCTTTACTTCAGGGTCTGCTGCAGTAAGCTTTTCCAGGAAACTGTAATCCTTTGGCCATTCATCGGATGGCTTGGTAAGAAAGTCAGGTCCCGAGATCCACATCTTAAAGGCACTTACCTTCTGGTCCCGGGATGCATAATCGGCAGGGTTCCTGTGAGAACTAACATACTTCCACTGACTCACTGTTGAGGTCTATAAGATTGTTGATAGTCTGTTGGCGACGAATGTACGGAATCTGGATGTTTCATTGGCTATAATACTTAAGAATGGCTGTGAGTCTTTCAGTGTAACTCCTTTTTTAGCATGCAGTCTACACATACTGCTAAAGCAGCTGCTGGGATAGTTGTAGGCTTCAGTGGGGCAACTCTAGCCTTTCCCAAGACAAAAACGCAGTGTAATTGGTTTCTGCTGTTTCGCTAGCCCAGGTACGTTGCTGTTTAAATATCCCACCCACTTAGACCACTGTTGTGCAAGATGTTCTTGTATGGCATCGTCCCCGTCACATTTTCCCCCTGTCTTCCAAGGATGGCAGGCGTGGAGGCAGACATCCATGCTTTCAAAGACTTTATTCTTTAGACCAAACACAAAACATAAGGCACGAGGGCCCGGAATGCTTTAAACAAAGAAGATAAGGAGAACTCAAAGTCCATCCAGTTCGACGGTTGACCCACACTTGAAATCACAACACAAACCCCTTTTATACCGAACTCAAAACCCACCCACCAATAACCAACTCAAACACTAAACCAAACACAGCTGAGCCTTATAATTACTAAATACAAAACCCATTCAAAATAAAAGCCCAAACATATCCCCCAAATACAAACTTAAACAAGGGTGGCCTCTAGTGGCCACCCACCATTACAGACCTCAGCCCTGACAGTCCCAATTTGTTCTCAATCTGCATAATTCTTGTAGGATGTTTTTTGCAGACAATAACACAGGTGATAAAGGATCATATTCTGAAATCATTGTAGAAAGGATTCCTTGTCTGTTTAGAGACTTCACTTGGATGTCATCTTTGAACTTAAAACGGTCAGACTGAATCCACCACTGCACCCCTACTTCTCATTCCATAGGAATTGTATCTCAGTCAAGATCAAGGTCTTTTATTTCAACTGCCTTCTCCTCTGGTGGGATGTTTGCCAAAATACAGAACTCTTGCTAATCCATTTGTTCAGCCTGAAACAGATAGCTCTCAGAACATGATATAAACACATAGCCCGTTCAACAGAGTTGACTGACTTTAAACAGTCGTCCACGTAGAAGTTGTGCAAAACCGTATCAACAATGGTAGCATCTAACAGATGTCGATTATCTTCAGCACATCGTTTCAGGGCATAGGTGTCACAACTAGGTGATGAGGTAGCACCAAATAAATGGATCTCCAAACCCTGGTTGACATCACCACTTGGCCACCACAAGAACCTAAGCAGGTCTGCATCTTCAGTGGCAACCTTTACTTGGTGGAACATGACTTCCACATCAGCCATCATTGCCACAGATTCTTGGTGAAATCTTGTTATGACCCCAGTCAATGTGCTTGTAAGATCTCGCCCTTGAAGAAGCTGTTCATTCAGTGAAGTTCCTTGATATGAAGCCCCACAGTCAAATACTAGACGTAGTTTGTGCTTCTTGGGTGATACACACCATGATGTGGAATATACTACACTTATCCATCAGAACGGTTGAGTTCTTCATTTGGAACCTTCAATGCATATCCCTGAGAAATCATATCACCCACAAAGGCGACATAGTTCTCGTAAAAGGAACGGTTCTTGCAGAATTTCTTCTTTAAATTGAGGGGACGCTGCTCTGCTAAGACACGGCTATTGGGCATCTTGATATCTTTATTCTTCAATGGTAATCTGATGCAATAATGCCCGTTAATCAGTTTGACTGTGTTTGGCTGACTGTGACATTCTCCATGAACAGAACCTCTTCTTTGGACATCTGTAATTGCTCTGCCTGACCATCTTCTGGGAAATCAAATTTAAACCGTTGACTCCACAAATCCTCTAATCTGGCCAATGATATTCTATTGGACAGAACCTGTGCTGCTCCAGTCATTGTGTGTCTGTGGCATTCCTCTTGAAGTGGACCATTTACTGTCCATCCCAGTGCAGTGCACACAGCGTACGGTCCATCCTTCACACTCCAGATTACCTCTTCCGGTTCCAATGCCTTTGGCACATCAGTACCAATCAGCAGACCTATTTCTGCATTGATGTGTGGAATTTTTACTCCTTTTAGATGAGGCCACTTGTCTACATCTGCCTGTCGTGGAATGTTACTCTTACTCACTGGAACGGCTTTCTGAGAAAATACTTCAAAAAGTTCAATAAAATTATTATCATCAACACCACTCACTTCCAGTCCAGTTCAAAAATTGCAGGGAATGGTTTTCTGCTCTCCCATCATGGTCAAGAGAATATTAGCCTTTCGTCCCTGAACATTAAGCTCGTCCATCAGACACTCCGGCATTACTTTCGGGATCCAAGAATCTTATTGCCTTTCTTTGCTTTCACATGTACTGGAATGATAGCGAGAATACTGTCTGGGTCCCTGACCTCAGTGTGGTCACATTTATCCTCTGTGTTAACAAAAGCACTAATCAGTTTTAGCTCCTCATCTGTGTGTGGCTGTGGCTTGTATATAGTTTTATCCTTGTGCTTTATATACAGGACTGTGGGATGTATACGTGAGCATAGCTGGCAGCACAATTTTTCCTCACAGGATTTACTCATCTGAAGCATAGGCCCTTGTTTTTGAGAAAATCTAATTTTTCCTTATGAAGTGACTTCTTGCATTGCTCCAAGATATGATCACTGCAACAAAAAATACACAGCTTACTGAACGCCATTTCCACAGTGGTTGTTTCTCCACTTCTCTCTCAACTTATATGGGAGCTTGGATATGATTGGACACATGTTGGCGGCACTATCCAACTCATCCATATCCTGCAAGTATCCCATTGAATTACTGCAACTAGATAAGAAGAGTGCATACGAGTTGAGAGTCACACCATCATCTGCTTTAATAGAAGGCCAACCTAACACCTTATCTATATATGCCACAGATATTTTGTACTGTGTGTGCAGGGTTGGTCCCTGCATTTCTCTTTGCTAAGTGATAACGTGCAGTCATAATTTCAATTGTCTGAGACACAGGTAGGTATGTTTTTACATTTTGTTCAGCACTTGACACCTGGGACTCTTCATATTTCTGCAGAACCTTGAGTCGTGCATCAGTTGCACCTAGCTTAATTTCTTGTTCCTCCAAGCTTGCTTTAATATTGCTGCTTTAGCTAACAGTGCAGCCTTCTCCAATTCAGCCTTTAAAAGTGCAGAGGAGGTTGTTGATGCTGCAGACCACACAGAACTTGCTGCACACTTGTACCTCTTTAAAGATACCAACGAAATACTCCAGGGCAGAGTTCATTTACTCGTTTTGCCTCTTCTTTATGTTCAAGTGCACATTTAATCCAAATATCAACATTCTTTATGAACTCACTGAATACATTTGCCTTAGGTTCAAACCATACCCCTCTGATCCTAAAGAAAGGTGTATTTTGAATGTTGTTTATGTTGCGAGTGGATGAATTGTACAATTAAATGTAATCTGTTAACAGGTTTTTCCAATGGGTAATGTGTACAGAGTTCCTTGATTTCCAGTTCATGAGGATTGTTTTCTTGATGATAGTTAGTGCTGCCAGCAGTTTTTTATTTTTTGTGGTGCTTAGATCGGTTGCGGATGGATCTTCTAGTATGCATAGGGAAGGGGTTGCTGGGATGTGACAACCAAAGATGGTAGTGAGTGATTCTGTGACGTTTACCCAAAATCGATTGATCGGAGTGCAATGCCAGAGTGCAATGTATGTGTCTGGGGTGTTTTGAATGCAGTGAGAACACATGTCAGACCCAAAACCAATTTTAGGCAGTTTCTGTGCAGTGAAGTGAAATCTGTGAAGTACCTTGTATTGTATTAGGTTGGTATTTTTAGTCATAAGGTAGGTGTTTTTACAGATTTGAGTCCAGAAACCGGCACCGGGAGTAATGGACAAGTCTGATTCCCATTTGTGATATGGTAGGCTTAGTTTTTTCTGACTGTGATATAATTTTTTATATTTTGGAAATACTTTTTTGGGGGGAGGGTATGTTAATCAATTCCAAAATTAGTGATTCCAAAATAATTTTTTTTTTTTTTTACTTTTTATTTATTGCATGCAACATGGAATACATGGAGATATACATTAAACCCCCCCTGCCCCCATTCACCGTACATTCTATTCTGTTTATTTTTACAACTATACACCTACATATATGACAACCTGTCCTGTATGCTATCGTACATATCGTCTATTAAAACAGTATACCACATTCTCAGACACCACCCTAATCCCTTGCTTCATTAGGTATACTAGCTAGTCTGAAACAGATGATAGTGGGGGACTAAAAAAGATATATACATACATATACAGACATCACACATATGCATAAATGTAAAATTAAGAGGAAATAAAAATAAATAAATACAAAAATAATAGATAAATAAAACAAATAAATAAAAAAAAAATAATAAAAATAAAAAGAGGTGTTTAGGGCTCAATTATTATTTGTGTTATCGGTTTCCATCTAGCCTTAAATGTTTCTAGCTTCAGTTCTAGTCTTGCTGTAGTTTTTTCCATAATGTACACCTTTTTTACTCTGTCTCTCCATTACATGATGCTGGGGGGTTTTGGCTTCAGCCACAAGGTTGTAATCCCTTTCTTTACTACCAAGAGCAGAACTCTTGAACTATCAGATCCTCAGGCAATATCCCCAATATGTACAGTGTTGGGTCAAGGGGTGACTCAATACCCATGACTCTCTTTATTTCCTTTTGTACACATCTCCAGTAGTTTACAATCATATATCCCAGAATATATGAGTGAAGTCACCCACCGCCCCACAGTTCATCCAGCATAAAATTTATTATATTTTGAGGTGATAATCGGGCGTTAAAATAGCGTATTTTCACCTTCCAATCAAATTCCCTCCAGGTCGGACTGTTAGTTAATTTATGTTTATGTTTCCTCCCAATCATCATCTGTTATCACAACATTCGCTTCCAGTTCCCATTTCTCCTTTACATCCATATTATTATCCTTGGAACCACATTGTAGTGCCTTATACATATTTGAAATCAGACCCTTTTTTGATTCCCCCTTTGTAAATGACATAGGCAGTTCTTCAACTTTTGTCGGTTTCTTGGATATTTTTTCCCACTCACTATGATTCTGGAGGTAATGCCTCAGTTGCAAATATTTTATAAAATTCCTTATTTTGTTCAAATGATTTTAGAATTGGTTCCTTAAAAATTTGTGCAATGAATATTAATCCTAGTTTGTCCATTTCTCAAAACCTGCATCTATAGTACACGGTACAAAATCTGGGTTTTTAGCAATTTTTGTAGCCTTACTCACAGAGCTTGATATGTTTAATTTCTTTTGTATTGTTGACTAAATTTTCAGTGTTTCTTTAATCCAAACATTTTGAATTTTAAGGTTTTTTTGTACTGCTCTTGTTATAAAGGGCAGTGTTTCTAAAGTTACCTTTGGACCGGCTCTTTGTTCCATTTCCACCCATAACGTATCTTTATGTCACACACTTTATCATTAATTATCCACAGAACAAGAGCTTTAAGTTGGGCTGCCCAAAAATAATTCCTCAGATCCGGTAAATTTAATCCTCCCTTATTCTTAGGGGCTAGAAGTGTTTTATATTTAATTCTTGCCTTTTTGTTTTGCCATAGAAACGTTGATACACTTTTGTCCAGCATTTTAAAGATAGAACTAGGGATCCTAATTGGAAGTGACTGAAACAGGAACAAAAGCCTTGGCAATACATTCATTCTAATTATTTACGGTCCCATTGAGAGTAAAGGGTAGAATCTCCCATCTATTTTGATCCTTCTTAATCTTTTTTATCAATGTCCCATAGTTTGCATCATACAACTGTGAGGCACAAGAAGTAAAATTAACACCTATGTATCTGAACCCTTTGTCAGTCTATTTAAAGTTCACCTTTTCTTTCAACTTTGCTGGACATTTACCTGAGATCATCATAGCAATAGATTTGTTTTCATTCATCAAATATCCTGAGAGTCTCCTATATTCTTTAAGGTTCTCTAACAGAGCTGGTACCAGCAGGGATGGGTCTTTCATAAGTACTAGTAAGTCATCTGCAAACAGTGATAGTTTATGTTCCACCCCTCCATCATCTCTTATTCCCTGTATTTGATTGCTTTGTCTTATTAATTTGGCCAATGGTTCAAATAGCAGGGGGCTCAAACAGTCACCTTGTCTGACCTCTCTTTTGAGATAGAAGAAATCTGAGCAACAGCCATTTACTCTGATCCATGATTTAGGCTCTTTGTAAATTATCTCTACCAATTCAATAAAATTCTGGGAAAACCCAAAAGCAGATAGTGCCTGGTATAAAAAAAACTCAATGTCACTCTGTCAAAGGCCTTTTGGGCATCTAAACTAAGCATCATAGAAGCCTGGGGTTTGTCTCTTATACTTGATATTATATTTAATATTCTCCTGATGTTGTTTTCTCCGTCTACCTGCAATGAACCCAGTTTGATCAGTTTTAATTAACTTGGTTACATGTTTCTGCATTCTTTTTGCCATTATATTTGTTAAGATTTTCAAGTCATTGCAGCGTAAACTCAGGCTTATATCCTTCACATAGAGTTGGATCTTTCCCTTTTTTATGTAAAACTGATATAATGGCTTCAGACCACGACTTAGACGGGTCCCCAGATGATAGAGCATAATCGAAAACCTTATATAACACCAAAGTTATTTACTCCCTAAAACTTTTATAAAACTCTCCTGGAAATTTTTAAGCATCCATTAGTATGCATTATTTCCTGTTTAGAAATTGGCTTAGTCATTTCAGCTGCCTCTTCAGCCAGCAATGCTGGTAAAAAAAATTTTTTAAGGAATGTTTGAGTTTCACCATCATTGAGCTTAGTTTCTGAGTCATCACATAGTTTTTTGTAATAATATGCGAACGCTTCCTTTGGGTTGCACCAAAATCTGTTTAGATGTGGGGTGTTGTATTTTTTTAATTATTCTATTAGTTTGAACCTTTCTGATTTGGAATGCCAATAAACGACTAGCCCTATTACCGATTTCATAATATCTCTGATTTGTAAAATGTAGGGATCCTTCTGCTTCAGCTGTTAAAAGCTCATCCAATTTGTCTCTTGTTCTTTTCAACTCACAAAATACAGACTTACCATTTTTCTTTTATGCTCCCTTTCCAATCCCTTAATGTTATTCTCTAGTTCTTCTTGTTTCGTAGGTCTTGCTCTTTTCAGCCTAGATGATATTTCTATTATTCTCCTACGTATCACTCCTTTCGCTTCACACAATAAACAAGTGTACATCTCCATTATAACCAAAACCAATGTATAATAACATATAGAACATGTGTCTTCCAAAAATTCAACCATCAGACAGTTTCTCTCTGAGGAAACAGACAGTTGTCTAAAAAAACAGTTGTCTAAAAAAAAATTATCTCAAAATTTTAATCTCGCTCTTCGGAGAACCAGTCTTTCCATTCATTTAATGAGTAGTGCAAAAACTAGCATCTCTCATATTCATATAGCAGGCAGATATATTTGTAATTTCCCATTTGTACTGGACTATTACTTACTGTTTTTGTACCTAATCAGCTTCCATATTCCTTACTATATCAGTAAGCATGTTGCCTTTGCTCCATGAGGACAATCAGGTCTGCTTCTGTTATGCAGGGCTGTCTCAGCTTCCCCTTCAGTCCAGTCGCCATGGTCCAGCTGTTCTGCATCATCACTCGGTGTAGCCTCTCCATCTCATCCTCCTCCACATTAATTCCCATGTTCTTTAACATAGGTGCTGCCTCTGTTAGTGTGGCAAATGTCCTCATTCCCGAGTTTAAAAACACTAAATTGTGCTGGGTAAGGGGATTACACCTTCACATTTTTCTCCTTTAGCTTTTTGATGACTTCCCTCACCTGTTTCCTCTTTTTTTGAACCTCCATTGTGTAGTCTTGGTTAAAGTAGATAATCTGTCCCTCGTATGTGATCTTCTGTTTCCAGGCTTGCCTTATCACATAGTCCTTCACTTTGTAGTCCAAGAGCCGCACAACGATTGCTCTTGGGGGGGCCTTACTATCCTTGGGCTTGGCTACCAGTGAGTGGTGTGCCCTCTCGATGCATATTTCCATGTCGTCTGGGATTTAGATTTTGGATTTAATAAATTCGGTTATGAAGCCTATGCTGTCATTCTTTTCCACTCCTTCTGGAATGCCATGTACGCGAATGTTGTTACATCTCATTCTTGACTCCAAATCGTTGCGTTTCACAGATATTTTGGTGGTTTCTTGAAGTAGGAAAGCCGCGACGCGCTCCATCCGCGTCGTCCTGTCTTCTGTGTTCTTTCCTCCATTTGTACCGCTCTTTGCTCCAAGGTTGGTGTTCTATCCATGAATGAGCTCTCTCATGTTAGTTTCAAATCTAGCCAGTGCTCTCTTGTTGTCTCCGGCTGCTTCGGCATGCTCCTGTCTTAGTTTGTGCAATTCCCGTAGTATGGCTGAGTCACGTTCATTGCTAACATGCTCTGTCTGCTCCATCTCCGGGCTCGGCCCTTCTGCCGATTCGGCACTTTTTTCTTTTGCCCGTCTTCCTCTCCAGTCTTCTTTATCTTAACCATATTTTCCATATATAATATTCGTTGGCTTACTCTCTATATTTACTCCCTTTCTGCCTTTCTCTCCTTAGTTAAAAGCTAGTTTTAATTGGTTTTCCTCAGAGCTACTTTTCTCCCTGTCTTCTACAACATGGCACCACTGGAAGTCCCAAATAACATTTTTAAGAATCTAGAACTTAAAATGTAATGAACAGTGAATATATAAAGTTTTGAAAGGGGGGGCTTGCATTTACATAAATATAAATCTTATAAATCTCAGATCTTTGTTGGAGATAGTATACGGCATCTTCCTGAGTTTTCCAGTCAGAACTGGCTTACTGAATGAAAAGCCAACTCATTGCTATGTAAGCACTCCATGTTCATTGACTTTCCAGAATTCCACCTTAAACAGCACTGCAGTCATTTACAATTACAGTATTACAGCATTTGACAGATGTTCCTACTCAGAGTGATGTACTTGAGTCCTTTATAGTAGAGCCCTGTCCATGACTATTTTTTAAAACCCACTCCCGCTGAATTTCTGAAGATTCCCACCCACTCCCGGAAAATACATTTACGATGAAAAAAAAATTATGAAAAAATATATATAAAGTAAAAAAACTATCCACTTTCTGTTATTATTAGTTAGTTGCGCACACGAAGGGAGCTGCATAAAGCACCCTCGAGACCAGCTAAAAGTCCTCATTCGTGTAGTGGATAATGCTGGATATGAATGTTTTGTGGTAATCTTCCCTCCATATATCTGCTGTTATAGTACATCCATATTTTTCAATTATACGTTTATCTCCACTGACACGGATGCCCGCACCTCCTGAGCTTTTCTCTCAGCATGCCTTGATACAGTTGTTGGATGAGGCAGAATGTCTTTAACATTAAACTTGCTGTATTTAGCGTGATGTTAACACCATGCTGAAGTACGTCAGTAAAGCCATCCCTGGCAACAAAATCATAAAGCTGAATATCTTTCCAGCACAGTTCACCACATTTTTAGTACTCCTTGCTTGATAAGATAAGATAAGATAAGATAATAAAGAACTTTATTTATCCCGAGGGAAATTCTTTTGTCCTAAACATGCTCAATGCAACAAGAGGAAATAAAGATATAAAATAAGAGTTTAAAAAGAACAGAACAGTAGTAATAGTGCAAATGTAATATAAAAATAACTCTAACAAAGTAACAAATAACTATAGCAGATATAATAAAATAACATTGACATGTGGGGGGAGAATTGTTTTGTCTGCCAATTTCAGCTTTGTCTGACTGGGGAGTATAGTAACGGGCAGGTGTGTCTCCTCAGTCCTGAAGTGCCAGATTTGTGCCCATTGTAGACTAGCGCTTTGCCACACTTCGCACAACACAAAGTCCAGCTCTTAACCGATTTCCCAATCTTTAAATTTGTTTTATATTCTTCCTTCTTAATTTTATCGACAACTTCAACTGCATCTTCCATTCCGCTAACTGTTTTGGGACATATTCCTGCCCGCTGTAATTTGATTTGCGTTGGGTCCCGCAAGACCCACGGGATCCCACTCCCAGTGCAGGGCTCTGCTTTGTAGTCCACAAGAAAACATGTCCTTCACACCAATAAACCTCAACTTGAAATTAAGAGCTGCTAGTTTCTTCCAGAAATTGAGTTAGTACTGCACCAGAGTCCTATCAGATCACCTGTACAAGTTAGTTTATGATATGTATATGTATTTGTTATCCTAAATGTTCCATTTTCAGTCACCCTTTGAAGACAGCGAAGGTCATTCGTTTCTCCACTTCAGTGCCAAAGCTGAAAAAGTCTTGATACATGTATTCAACCTTTGATAAGATCAAGTTGGACTGTGCTCCAAGAGGGTGAGCTGAGACCCGTGGTCTGATTAGTGCTGACAGGCAGGGTGCGAACTAGGGGGGAGCAGGGGGAGCTATAGCTCCCCTAGTGGTGACATGAGCTCCCCTGGAAACATGATTTATGAAAGTTTGAGGGAGCTCTAAAATATTGATATGATGACCAAATAAATGCCATTTTGGGTATGAGTTTTCTCACATGTGTAAAATAAGTAAAACAAGCCCGCCCCAGTCTGCAGTGCTCATCCCAGCAAAGATACAGCGTAAGCAGTGTGAGTGAGCCTGGAAGCGCTGTAAGTGGGGAGGCATCCGGGCTAAGCTAAAGGCTAACCCAACCAGACCAGCCGTTCCATCTGTCATACTTGCAAACTTGGTGAATTTAACCCATTTACCAAGTGAAGCAGCGGACAGCCAGGAACACAGCGCACGGGGAGCAGTGTGTGTGGGGATGGTACCTTGCTCAAGGGTACCTCAGAGGTGCCATTAGCAGTCCTGGGATCGAACTCCCGACCTTCTGATCTCAGGGAGAACTCCCTGATGAAGAGAGCCAAACCTGTAATAAAGCAGATCAACGGCAACTGACCAGTACACAGACATAAACGAGTATACTGACACCAACAAATGCATTGGGGATGTTACCGAAGGCCACAGTCTCAGATTTCAATGACTACTACCCAGTAGCACTTACTCCAATTGCCATGAATTGCTTTGAGCAGCTAGTCCTTAGCGACATCAGGAATCAGCTCACTCCCACACTGGACCCACTGCAGTTCACGTACCATGCAAACCAGTCAACAGAAGACATGATCTTACTCGCACTCCACTTGGCCCTGTCAAACCTGGGACACTGCAACACCCACGTGAGAATGCTGTTCATCATCTTCAGCTCGCATTCAACACCATCGTCTCCCAGCAGCTGATCAATAAGCTGGATCTGCTAAGACTGAACACCTTCACCTACAACTAGATCCTGCTCATCACCTTCTGCAGAGGCACCATCGAGAGTGTCCTGACCAGCTGTAATACAGTCTGGTATGACTACTGCCATGCCTCCGACCGCAGAGCCCTTCAGAGGATTGTGCGGACCTCTGAATGCATCAGCTGCCCTCTGCCAAGCCTGCAGGACATTTACACTTCTCTCTGCATTCATAAGGCTCCAGCATTGTGGATGACTCCCACCATCCCTCCCACAAACTGTTTACCCCCCTCCCATCTGGCACACGATTCTACAGCATCAGGAGCAGGTCTGCTAGACTGTGCAATAGCTTCTTCCCCCAAGCCGGCCAGCTCGTGAACACCATGCTGCCACATCCCACGCTGAAATGTTTACTCCACACCCTACTCCGCACTACATAACCTCACCTCTTCACTTTTTCTATGGCTGCTGTAAGAGTGAATGTTTACATTTACATTTATGTCTACTTCACTATTACCCACATTTTCACAAGACAATTGCTACATTAAAATAAAATTATAATAAAATTGTTTACATTGAAGGTACTCTCTCAGTACATCTGCACTATTTTTCTTTTCTCTTGGTAGTCTTTAGTCTATTGTATTATAACTCCACTGTTATATTGTATACAACATTGTAGAATACAACATTGTAGCATGCATTCACACACACACACACACACACACACACACACAAGTTGATTCAAGTCAAGTCAAGTAGAGCTTTATTGTCATCCCAGCCATATACATGTAGTACACAGTGAGACGAAATATCATCCTTCTATACCATAGGTGCAACTTAGAACACAACAGAATAGCAGCACACTCAGAAAGATTAACAGTGAGGGTATAAAAGGTGGGGGGGGGGGTTACAATTAACCTATGTAACTATAAATACAAATATATAACACACAAGTCTGTATACAATACTGTATTTTTATAGTCTCCCTGTTGTGTCACCCCCCATAGTGTTTTGTTTTCTATATTTTATTTTTTGGTAAAGTGTTTGTATATTCAGATATATCCATAATTAACTCCCCCTTTTTAACCCCCAATTGTTGATCTGTCTGAGTGTGCTGCATTTGTGTTGTGTTATGTTGTATGTCGCACCTGTGGTCCAGGATGACAATATTTTTGTCTCACTTCATACTTAATGTAACTGGATGGGATGACAATAAAGCTCTACTTAACCTGACTTGACATAATTGAAGACATAATGGGAAATATTTTTCGATTTAAGGTAGAACCTGATTCAGCCAGACCTTTGCAAGTTTTCTTGTGCTTTGTCTCAAATTCATGCTTAGGTTGACATATAATGTTATAGATTGAAATACACACAGTAAACAAGACTGCGCTTCTCTGTCCGTGAGGGCTGGTATGGCTGAACCTTTACTTTTAGCTATCTTAGCTAGCCTGTTCACTTGCACCCCCCCTGCTGGCGGCCATAGGCGGCCGCGGTGATTCTTTGTTAAATTTAAAACGATTGGTGCATTAACTTGTCAATCTCATGTATTCCAATGAAAGTTGAAACCGTAAGCTCCATTTTGAGCCCTCCCCCACGTCTCTAGACCATACCATTCTCGAGATACACGGAGTCAAGCAACCCCCCCCAGACGCACTTTGGGTCAGTCCACTGTGACGGACAATTCCTTTGTCCTGTACCATCGCAGAGGCTAATTACATATTCTAAATAAAAGACAATGGAAATACGTTTCTTCTGGTGGATTTGTCTAAGTCCTAAAGTAAACCCGAAGATTCAAGGCGGAGTGAAATGCCTCCTATAGTCAGCTGAGAAGACACGCTTCTTCAAATGGATTTTTTATGATGAAACAAAGCGAAATGGACACAGAACACCAAATTCAGGATATTTTAGGACTTTTGAAGACATTTGGTGGGGACTTT
>JBBPCX010011829.1:0-17661 GCA_037974365.1 Hydrocynus forskahlii
CAGCATGACTGTGTCCCAGTGCACAAAACGAGCTCCATAAAGACGTGGCTGGAGGAGTTCAGTGTGGAAGAACTTGAGTGGCCACACAGAGCCCTGACCTCAACCCCATCCAACGCCTTTGGGATAAACTGGTTGGAGATTGCGAGCAACATCAGTGTCTGACCTCATATATGCTCTACAGAATGAATGGGCACAAATTCACACAGAAACTCCAAAATCTTGTAGAAAGCCCAGAAAAACTGGACAGAGTGGAAACTATTAAAGCCTATGTCATCAAAGCCCCTGTTGGTGTAATGGTCTGGCTTCCCAATACTTTTGTCCACATAATGCATTACAAAGCTCAGCTGAACATGACAGTTACCCATGTCCCAGAAAACCTGTAGAAAACTACCTGGAAGGCTCACTAGAGCTCTCTCTACAGCAGAATGTCCTGATGTTATCTAACAGAGCAAAATAGAGCATGGGGTGAAGGCACATGTTAATGCCTGTTAATGCCTTTGTGATTCTGTGTGCATTTTGCACAACACAGTTACAGTTTCTCCTCTCCTTTTGATTATAGTGCCATAGCTGCAGAATGTGGTAGGGCACGAAAGAAATGATGTAGATTAAGAAGACTGAACCCACAATCAGAGCTACCTTTCTCTTCTCCAAAGTGCTGATGTTTGCGTTTCTTAAAACCACCAATATTATTCCAGAATAGGACGCGAAAGTGACCACAAATGGAACCAAGCACCCCACAACAGCCATAAAAATCCTGTAGTTATATTTTTGAGACTTATTATCTGCAATGAATAACCTGCACCGATCCTTTTCTACGCCCCCAAACATAAAGACCGGACTTGAGAGGATGGCCACAAAGATCCAGACCAGCACACTGACCATCTTGGCGTGTTTGGGACGCACACTTTTACGTGTGAAGAAGGGGTGAACGATGGCCAGATATCTGTTGAAACTGATGCACATGATGAAATAGATGCTGACGTACAGGTTGCAGACAAAGAGGAAACGTTCAATTTTGCAGAGAGGTGCACCAAATTTCCAGTCCTTATTAACATGGGAATTGATGATAAGGGGAAACGTCAGGACGTAGAGGATGTCACTGATGGCCAGGTTGCAGGAGAAAACCACTCCCGTGTGCCAGTTCTTCCTCTCCTTCATCACCAGTATCCACAAGGCAAAGACATTTCCCACCAGAGCCACACACAGCTCAGTGCCGTATATATAAGGTAACACTTGCTTTGCAGATGTGGAGTTACAGGAGCAGTTCCCTGCCATTATACTGTGCCTCCTGCAAACAGAAGAACTGAAGTGTGTTCTTGCAGCATTCATTAAAAGTATGCTTTTATCATCAACACCTTTTTTAATGACTCTCTTAACTGATTTTGGTTGCTAAACCACAAACATGGATAGAGCTGCATCATGGTGTTAAATGGAATACGTTTGACTACTTTTAATAGCTGGTGTGATAAGAAATGGGTTCAATTTTAACTCAAGGGTTATTGAGTACATCTTTAATAAAAACAATTCTATGATAAAAATATTCAAACAGACCATCAGTGTTTTTTTCCATGCATTAGTTTTTTTTTTTAAATAAAAAGGAATATTCAACCAGATGCATGTTTGTGTAACATTTACCACATTATACCCACCACTATCTGTGCTGAGGAAGATGGCATGCGGTGCAGTGGTTTATTACATCACAATATGTACGCATGCAAGGTATTTACCAGCCTTTAAATGTATTTGGTTCTTATTGAAATTCACTTGTATTCATGACTCCTCTGAAAAGACTTAGGACTTGGTAGTTTAGGAAAACTAGACTGTGCCGGGTGTAATTGGCTCACAGCCAGCTATTAAATTACTTTAATTTCAATAATCACTTTATTTCAATACTCATTCAATACTCTTACCTTTACATACACACAGGCAGATTTTCTTATCCAGAGTCACTTATCTGGATAATGTTACAGATATACAGGGGTGCTGTGAATAAAAAAAAGAAGGTCTGATGGTTACTAATGAGTGAATCTAAATCAAAACACACACAAAAGGACTTAATCTCTCCTGTCATTAAAAAAAATTATTCTCCCCCATCTCTCTCTCTCTATCTCTCTCTCTCATACTGTAACAAAAAAAAATATTACATCATCTTCAGTGCCCCTTGTTCTGAAAACACCCCACAGCCATGGGTGGACATGAATGCAGCATTTGGACTCTTATAGGGGCACTAAGGGCCAATTCAACTTTCAGGAAAATGTTATTTAATACAATCCCAATGCACACATCCTTTCCAAATTTGCACACATCTTTTGACTTTGTACTCAAGTATTGATTCATGAGCATTCCCAAAGAGAGTCTCTGTCCCAATAAATACCATGCATCTCCATTTTTTTTTTCTGCAAAATTTAAAAACAGTGGGCATTTTTTACACTGTGTGAAATAATATAAAAGATCGATAGAAATGGTCCAAATTTACTTAAAATTAATTTACATTACGTAATAAGAAAAGACCATCATACAGACATGTGTATGTTTAAACACTTCAGTGCACTGAAGTTGCAAAAATACTGAAGCAGCTTAGGATCTTCAGAAAGTTCTCAGGAAAACATTAAACGACGACTGAACTAAATCTTTCTGCAGCCATCTTTCAACACACAAGATCTGCATGGCAATGGTTTGCGTCCTACTTCGAGTGTCGCAGTTATCGGGTGTTATTGAAAGGAACTGTCTGCCCCATGAAGACTCTGCAACTGGTGTTCCCCAGGGCTCAGCGCTCGGACCCCTTCTGTTTTCCTTATACTCACTCTGCGACCCTTACAGGGTTTCTCCTACCACTGCTACGCTGAGAACACTCAACTCATCCCAGGAGATGCATCTAACATGATCATCATTCTTGAAGTGCTGAAAAGTCCAAAATCCTAGATGAAGATCTCTCATTTTCATCTCAAATTAAGAATCACTCCCAAATTAAGAATCACTTGCAAATACCATGTTTAACCAACAAATAACATCAGTAAAATTGGTCCATTCCTCACTACTGACGCTACTCAGATACTCACCCACTTGTCATCTTAAGACTGGACTACTGCAACTCACTCTTGGTTGGGCTTCAGATTTAAAACTCCAAAAATCACCTATAAAGCTAAATACGGTCGAGTTCTTCTCAGTACTGATCTGCCCACGAGTAACAGCTCACACTTCTACAGCATCAAATACAGCAAAACATCACCCACCTTTTCTTAAAGGTCAGAGAAATTTTCCAGTTTAGTTTAGAAGGGCCTTGGTAGAGTAGTAACGTCAGTGTGAGATACACATTTCCTTTGGAGACCAAAAAGCACCCAAGTACAATTTCTGCCATAAATGCAGATATTTTGGATATTACTATGGCTTTTTTTAAAATACATATTTCTGCCACAACTGAGAGGAAATTGCCATATCCTACTGCCACCACTGAACAGGTCAGACAGTTACTGGTTTCTGTAGAACGGCTCATTTGACAAATTACTCTGAAGGACTTAATCGTACACAAACGTAGAAGCAGTGTCCCCCTTTAGGTTCTCCCAGCCATAGATAAGAAAATCTGGTATTTAACATTGTGAATTTACCACAATAAAACACCTGCTGGATACAAAAAAAACCGCCAAAAAAAAAAAGTACGAAGCTTTAACATTTTATGAGCAACCAGAAAAGAGGAAGCTAAGCAACAGCCCGACACATTTTTGTAAGTGCAAGATAAGCGTATGATGGCATCTCTTTTGTGCCAGGAATGTGCCGCAAGTAAAATCCTGTCAAAAGTGGTCCATTAGGATGGAGTCTGTAGCCCTACACCCACACCGTGCACTTACATTGCAGGTCCAGCAAATAAACAGAGCTAACACAAGGTTGGTGTACCTAATAAACAGACTACTTGAAGCACTCAAAGGAGAAGCATGGAATGGAATAAAGATGTGGTTTGATAAGATCAGCAAATGCCATGGTAACGCAGTAAATACAGGAAAAGTTTGGCTCAAACTTGATCTGATAACTTTGTATTTTATTGTTTAATACATGTCCATCGGTCTAAGTTCTCTTAACTTCTCCTGAATCTACTGCTTATATTCCTTAGATCAGCTTAACATTAAACGCAACCATATGTTCATTTTCCCCCACTCTTCAATCCAGCTCCAACAGTGTGATTAAATACAAATTTAGCATAATTGAAACTACAATCATGTATCTTAGTCCCTACAGGAAACTCACAGAACATCCGTAGGGTAACAACTTGGGTGAAAAAAAAGCTTACAGAAAGGAAAAAAAAACCCCTCAAAGAACATAAAAATGTGTGCATGGTGCCAATTACAGCATAAAAGCAACAACAAATTTTCTTAAACACAACCTGAAAACTTACACACAACCAGCAATTTAACAAGATACTCACAATACACTCGACCCAGAGACAAAACCTTGCTGAGCACCCTAAGCCTCGTGTTACACTTTCCTGTATGACATCTAGTAAGATGCATGCACACTTCACCCCGAACCTTTTCACTTCCTCTGACTTTTCTCCCGCCTCACCGCCACGTCTGCTGAATTTTCAGAAGTCCAGAGCCAAAGCAAAGATTACCAGGAGAAAATAACAGCCAGTGATTTATTGTTGTTTAAGTAATGCAACACGTACATGAACGTTATTACACAAAATCTCGAGTGAATGCAGTCTTTCCTCTGCCGTTTAAGGGAAGATCATTTTGCACAGTCGACGGTTCTAAACTTGGAGAAGTTTGGCAACAAGCTCAGTGAAGGTCAGCGCAGCCGATACGGTGCAGAATCTTGGTTCCTTTTTAATCTCACTGCCTGTTGCTCTTTGACCCCCTTTCTTTCTTTTTGAAGTCCTTCTTCACTTTGCCTCCTCTCGGGCCCGCTTTAAAGGCCGAACCAGTTTTTGATTTTTGTCCTTTCTTCTTGGAACCGGGGCCTTTCTGTGGCCCGGTTTTCCTCCCAACAAAACCTTCACTTTTGCTGCCTCCAAACGTCTTGCTTTTCCTGAACTTGTTGCCGGACCCTCCCATGGTTTTGGCTCTGAAGCCCTTCCCTTTTAAACCAATTCTGCCAATTTTCTTCTGTCCAAACTTCTTGTCAGCAGGTTTGAGGCTTCTTGTTTCCTCTCTAGAGGCTTTTGAAGTGGAAAGTTTCCTCTTTTTAAAGGGTTTGGGTGACTTGCTTGGGCCACGTTTCCTCTTTCCCGAGGGGAACATATCTGAAACAAACAAACAAGCAAATGAACGTTGGCTCTTTTGGTTGTAGTAGACTAACCAGCGACCGCAAGAAAATGTATACCCTCATCAGGTTCCTCCCCGACTGCCTTCCTGTAGTACTCGGCCTCGTCCTCAGACTCCTCAGCTGCTGCCTGGTCCTCCGGCATCCCAGGATCTTCCACGTCACTCTTGTCAGACTCTGCCCCTTCCTGCTGCCGCTTCTTCTTCATCCCTTCCAGACTCCTTTTCCTGCAATTATCAAATACTCCGCTAAGACGATGGGTCATCCGAAGTCAAAGGCCTATATGAAAAATGCAGTCCAGTTTTGATACTGAAAGATATAGCAATATAACATTAGGGCTGGGTATGGTGAACCAGTACATAATTGGGACTGGTTCCTGACTGGTCAATGTCAAAATATCTAGAATCTCTCAGGAAAAACTAGGAGGTATTTCTATGCAGAAGGAATGCAATCTTAACAGTTGAATTTTCAAATGCTTGATTCTGGATTGGATCAGTAAGAGGGACGGCAGCATTTGTAGTGAGTGACCCACTCTTAAAAAAATAAATAAATAAAATACCTAACTTTTTCACACATTTTCATATGATGTCTATATTTTACACAAAATTATGGTGAGCAGAATCAATGAGTATCAATAAGTATCGCTACTCATATGCAGGACCAGTATTCTTCCTTTACCCATCCCTCGAATGCTCACTGAACAGGACTATTTTTAGACTGCTAGAGTAACATTTACTTGTTCTCCTCCCGATTCAGCTTCTTTAGAGCAACGTTTTGTTCCTGCTTCTTTTTACGTTCAGCTTTCTCCTTCAGACGGGCCTCTTTCCTCTTCAGGATCTCCCTGATGTCCTCTTCTGACTTTGTGACTACATAGAACATTGGGTTTTATTAGCAAAGAAAACAGATGAGTTTACACTTCAGCTCTTCACTAGTGAACTGTTTTACACTGATCACACTTGCACTATTAATATGCACTCTGATATTAATCGTACAATTTTCTTGTATGTTATTTGTTCCCCCTACTTGTTTTAGAGCTTATTTATTTATGTGACCAACTGCACATGCACATTTCTGTTTCCGCACTTTTAAAGCGAAAAAGTACATGAGCTCTGTTGTGCCTTACTCTAAAAGCAGCCCAGCCTGAAACATGGTTCATCACCTCAGTGTGAAAGTATGGGGTTAAACCAGCATTTTGCAGCCACAAGAGTTTCCATGACCCATGAATGCAACTAAAACCACATACAGAATGTTGTTTCACTAAACCATTTTCTGTATGTAGCCATTTATCCATGATGGACAAATTCAATACAATACAGCTTTGGTAACGTTTATTATACAGCACGACCATGTGATTCAGAAAAGTCACAAAAATTTGTTTTCCATCATGAGCCCTTTAAATGTCCTATTTTTTAAAGACTCAACACATTTATTTCCCTGACTATAACAGGAGAAACTTACTTAAAGAATGATAAAGTATGTTCCCATCTCCCATGCCCTCCACAATCTTCACCAGCTGCAGGGTCATTCTAGGGCCAATCTACACCAGAAAAAGAAAAATACAGATGGGTACATTTTCAATATATAGATATATAAAGTCTTTTTATACACAGAATCTTGTATTAGAATAAGGCATGTGCAGCTTGGAAGGGGGGGGTGGAGTATTTTTGTATTCTATAGCTTCTTTCCCTCACCTCTGTTAGTCTAACAGCGCTCTGCTGGGACTTCATGTTCCCACGGCCCGAATACACCTGAGGAAGCTCTGTGATGTTGTGATCGCCGTCTTGCTCTGCTTCACTCTCCGACAGGTTAACCCCCCTTGTAGGACGAGAACACAAGAAAAAAAAAAAAGTTCTTAAATTAGAATCTAAAAGAACTCGAGACACCACTTGCAGACCAGACTATAACTGATGCATCAGAGCGTTTACTTTGAAAGATCACTGAACACTCAATGTCGTTTGTGTCCTCATTTGCATCAAGTAGTACAAACTCAGATGTGAAATGTTAATTACTGAAGAAAAAGTGATGGTGGTTTGTCCTCAGCAGGATTTCCCAGCTGGGCAGACGCCAAGACCACCACAAAAAGCATTCAGCTACAACTCTTTGGCATTATTTAGCAGCCATTTCCACTGTTGTGGAAAGGAAAGAACAAAAACACAAAAATGGACTGAGAATTTACACCCAAGAACAACCCCTTGGAAAACGAGATGTGGGAATTTCCAACTGGGCACAAATCATGCCTCAGGGTCCTCTGGGTGACTTACTTCATCAGAAGCTCGCTGATGTCCTCCAGCTTGTTCATGTTGGGGACCCTCTCTTGCATGAGTTTCTTCACCCCTCGGCTCATGCCCACTGGGACCACCTTCAGACTGCTGCGTGGGGAACAGGGGAGAATGCACAGGTGAATGAGGCAACATCGCTCCCTCACCGCCATGGGCTCCGCTCCAGGGCACATCAGTGCGTTTACTTTGAAAGCAATCACTGAAAGATCATGTTTAAAGGTTTCATCATGTGCACCCTGTTCTGCTGCCACCATACAGACCAAAGAAGTCACTTACTAATGGCGAAACTCGATTTCTTTAGTCTCTGGATCATAGTTGACCAGCACACACCGTTTTATGTTGTTGAGGCTGACCTTAAAAGTGAAAGAAGGAAAGAATATTCAAAACACGCCCCAACAAACAGGGCCAAATGAACAGCTTTTAAAAGGAAACAGTGAGAGAATTTCAGTACAATTAAAGTCACGGGTGATGTCAGGAAACTATGTACACTGATCATGTGGTTTATATTTGCATGAATCACAACATTAACTTAAGTTAATGTAAGACCAATGTTGAGAAATGGGAATCTAATAGGAACTACCCTAACCTTTTTACCTACAGTACAGGCTTGAATCATTTAGGCTCATGTTACCAGGCACAACTGAAAAATGCTTTGTTAAACACTGCAATAAAACTAACAGGCAGACAGCAATAATAAAAAAGCAGGATAAGCTTCTAAAGGGCTGGATACTCCTTAATAACACATGTCTGTCTGATAAGGTAATCTAGCCCATAATTTTCTCAGGGGAAGAGCGAAAAATGGATGATTTGGACAGAAGTAGAATTACAGAGTAGCACAAGTAAAAGAGCAAATTACTCTAGGACCCCTTTAAAAATTTGATCATGTTACAGTACTTTAAATGGGGGTCCTAACTTTAAGCTTCAGAAAACCTACTGAATACAGCTGTGTTTAACTCATTTCATGATTGTGGACAGTAACTTTGTTAACCCAGATTTGAACGTGCTAACCGATTAAACGAATGAATAAGTGAATGATACCTTATGGACATTAATGGAGGGGAACATGTTCTGGAACATGGTGGCCATCAGCTTGATGTGCATGCCATCTAGGCCAAAATTATTCAGCACCAGCAATGGATGATGAGTGAACTGCTGTTCGTGCATCCTGTGCCTCTTCAAAGATGAAATGACATCTTTGATGAGGGAGTACTGAAAAGAATGAATAAGTGCATGATTTACTAGCAGCTCAAAGTTCCTCTAAAGAGTTCTGAAGCAGCTGAAACATCAGTGTGTTTATTTTACAGTCAACGTACAACATTACTTGTATGTGTTTGCCTTTAAAATCACCAAACCAAATGTAGAAAAGTAAGCCACCATACCTTAGTGACCTGGAAAAACAGAGTGGGGCCCTTGGGCAGTCTGGCCAGTCTCTGGAAGAGGAAATACAGATTTACTTAATCAGACATATTTGCAAAAGATGCATCTGAAGCATCAGACATTGGATTTAAAGCATTTAAGCTTTCAATTCAATAGTTTGCCCTTTTACCATGTTAAATATCACCACTTATGTCAGTATTACTGATCTACTACTGATCTCTATTTTATGCAATAGACTCCTAGCCACCATTTGTCACAAAAGTAGTTCTCTTAACTGTAAAGGGAATATCTATAGCATTTAGACCCCTAGCATTTGTGTATATACTACAGACTATTTTGTATTAAGGTTTTTCTGCATAGGTTTTACTTGATTCATTTAGAATTTCTTTATATTTGTTCTTGTCTGTGCAGTGGTGACATAAGCAATATCCTTCCAATCAATAAAAAAAAAATCAGATTTTGGTTATATAGTGGCCAGAGAGTGTATAAAGGCTTAGACACTCTAGAAATGATCCAACATTTTTCATGGTTCTGCACAACCCACACCACCCCACACCTACTTACCAAATTAACACTGGATTGGGTTTTGGTGAACACAAGGAAGTGAGTGACCCCTAGCGGTCCTGCTGCATTCACAAAGTCTTTTAAGACATTGTTCTTTCGAACCTACAGGGCAAAGAAAAGCAATCAGCCACAAGAAACAGACACAACTGACAAACGTAAGGCTAACGCTCAGGATGGGACTGATACCTTTAAAGAATTTGCTGTGTAGGGCTGCATGACACACCGCATATCCGTAACCAGCTGCCCCACGTTTTTCCCAATCAGCCCGCGGTGAAAGACGAAGGAGTGAGGGACAGTGCCGTACTCCTCATCAGCGACGCGGCTGCTGGACACACGGGCGGCCTTCTGGTTCTTAGTCTAGGAGACAGAACATTAAAAATAATTATAACTTATGCACATGTTCAACAACTGAGTCTGGGATTAAACAAAGCAAGTGTCAATGGGCCAAACATTAAAATCGATGAACCGACCACCAACAGAAAACCAAAGAGGTTTTAAAGATGGGAAAGTTCAGAGCACTTAAACTACCTTCAAGATCTAGTAGTCGTCTTACTCTCAAGTAATCCTACCTCCCCAAAGCACTTCAGCATTAAGAAATGGTACCGATGTGGTGAGGTTGTAAAATTTCAAGCCTCTGAATTAAAGAGACTTATGAAGTTTGTAATCGGAATGGTGTTTAAGGACTTTTGAAGCAAAATGTGTGGTTATGAATATGAATCAAGAACACTACCTATAAACCTGCCAGTCTCTGCCTAATCAATTAAAGTGATCAGGAAAGACATGCTGGGTAGTAATCAGCATGTAGCACAATTACTCTTTATTCTGAAGAAAAAAAATTCCACAAATAGTAATCGGTCACTCTAAACTAACTCGTGCACTGAGTAACATCAAGTTTCCCAGGCTAACACATTAGCATTTAGCTCGGAAGAGTATTATGCAGTGTCTGTGACCTCTTACCTTGGTTTTCCCCATGTTTAATCAGCAAATAAAGTCGTAACTACTTAAAAGAAAGGAAACGAGGGTGAAGAATGTCAATCTGTGCAGGAGTGTTAGAGATGCCCCGTGGTTTTCTGGTAAACATCATCTCCAGCAGCCCTCATGGTCAGCTCCCTGCAGCCCACGCTGGAGCAGCATGGGGAGCTGCGAGTCACGTGGGTTCAGGCATGTCTATGTCTGTGTCTGTGTCTCCACCTGCTGGACAGGAGAATCTCGGCAAAAACCACATGTTTAAAAACCCCAGAAACACGTGTTAGGCCCTCCAGCAGGGTTGTTAACAAAGGGCTATTGTGAATGCAGGTTTTCACGCCAAACAGGATCCCACCTGAATCCACCAGGTCTCTGTCTTTAATCAGGAACCCACCTAGTCTCAGTCTTCACACAGGATCCCAACTGATTCCACCAGGTCTCTGTCTTTAATCAGGATCCCACCTGATTTCACCCAGTCTCGGTCTTCAGTCAGGATCCCACCTTATTCCACCTGGCTTATGTCTTCAGTCAGCATGAAGTGAAGTGAAAGTGACCGTTCTGTTATATGCGAACACACAACAGTGCACAGTGCGAACAGCACAAAATTCTTCCTCTGCGTTTAACCTGTTCACCAAGTGAAGCAGCGGGCAGCCAGGAACACAGCGCTCGGGGAGCAGTATGTGGGGACTTTGCTCAAGGGTACATCAGAGGTGCTTAGCAGTCTTGGGAATCAAACCCATGACTGCCTGATCGCTGGGCAGCACCCAAACTAGGCTACCAGCTGCATCCCACCTGATTCCACCGGGTCAGTGTCCCTAATCAGGATCCCACCTGATTCCACCTGGCCTCAGTCTTCAGTCAGGATCCCACCTGATTCCACCAGGTCTCTGTCTTTAATCAGGATCCTAATTATTTTGAATGAAAACCTACAGCCACGTTGGCCCTGAATGGATCAGATTTGACACCCCTGGCCTAAATGGACACCTGCAGGTTTCTTCTGGTCTTATTGTGGACTTGTCTGCTGCTAAAAAGAGGGAAAAGTGTACAGCGTGGAAGTTTCCCCACCTATGTAAAAATATGTAACACTAAAGCTTATATCTCAGATCCCCAGTCTGAACAGTAAGTGTGGGAGAACTGAAGGTACAAGACTGTGAAACTTAATTTCTCGCACATTTCAACCACTCAAGAAAGACAGTGATCATGTTTACAGGGGAAAAAAAGCGTTTTAGATTTACTACTCAAACAAAGATTTGAACTCTAATCTCCAGAATACAAAGATGTGCATGCTGTCTAGTTGTGAGATTACTGGAACTATATCACCTGTAGTATGTGTGTGTGTGTGTATCTATGTATGTGTAGATTTATTATTTAAGCTTTAGTTAATCTATAAGCTGCAGTTTAAGACAATGTACATAAACGCACAGGCGTCAGAAGCATTTTTAATGTGGGGGGGGCACTGTTGGGTGGTCTGGAACAGGGGTGTGGGGGTAATGGCTGTAGTGTAGTGTTTTCAGGGTGGGGGGACACGGTGTTTCACTCATAGAAATGGCTGGGTGGATAAGTGGGGGGGCACATCTCCTCTTAATATAATGTTTCCAGCAGTCATGCATACAAGGCACAATTATACCCTAGAGGTAACAGTAGAACACCACACTATTTCTCAGTAAATAAACTCAGCAGCAGAGATCACTTAGTCAGGGAGTTCGTTAGTGGGTCACAGGTAGACGTGCTCAGTCTGGGTCTGAGTGCCTGGTCCAGTGTGGCTGGCCGCTGGTGCTGCGATCGGACTGCCGGGTTCACTCCTAAATGCTTTTGTGTTGAGGGGATATTTTAGACCTGATGTACTTTGACAAGGGGCCACGCCACCATCCCAACCCCCTTGAGAGAGAGAGTCAAGTTCTTCGACACCGAACTCATCCAACCATGTCTTTATGGAGTACTGGGAATAGAAAAGGTTCTTCCCCAAACTGTGTCCACAAAGCTGGAAGCATGGCGTTGTCCAAAATGTCTGCTGAAGTATTAAAATTTCCCGACATTGGAAGTAAGGGGCCACCTGAATTCAGTAAGTAAGACGTGTGTCCCAGTACTTTTGTCCATATAGTGTAGGCTTAAACAGCACGGTTGACGGCACAAAGCAGATTTTCTCCATTTCTTAAAAACCGACGTTTGACCCCGACGTGATTTGAACACGCAACCTTCTGATCTGGAGTCAGACGCGCTACCGTTGCGCCACGAGGTCCTCGCTGGTGGGGGGGCTCGGATCAGCTGTGAGAAACGGACGGCGGACGGAGCGCAGCAGTAAGGCGCCTAGTGTAAACCCTGAAAAACAGACGTGGCGCAATACTTTTGTCCAAATGGTATAGCCTTCTATATATATAAGGTTTCCGCACTTTTTAACTGCTCATTAAAAATGACACTCTCAGACACTTTATAACTCTTATTCATTCTTTTAAATTTCTTTGAACCTGAAAACAGATGTGTCCCAATACTTTTGTCCTTATAGTGTGTCTATAAGCATGCATTAATAGTGGTCTCCATTACTGAACTCCAGTGGCCACCAGCTTTATTCCCGTGGCAATGCTGAGCACCAGATCTTGAAGAACAACTAAATAGTTGTTATATACACACAAGTTCAGTCGCCTGGGGACAGAGGTCAGGGGCTGCAGCACTTCCACTGGGGTCCATGTATGTCCCCATTCACACCGAAGTTAGAAGCTGTAGTTCTTAGATCATTTGCATATACTTAAAGGCACAATAACGTTCACTGGAAAGAACGATGAGATTAAAAGAAAAAAAAAGAATTACGACTGGGCGGCTCACCTGGAAAAAATAAAATTCAGGAATTTTAAACACCTTGCATATGTGTAACACACATTACTCTGTGGTCTTTGTTAGTCAAAAGTCAAAAGGCCATGGAAAGACTAGCTGCCATTGCTGAGTGAACTTTATCACTTTGACTCTTCTGGTGAACTCTTCTTAATGGAGACGGTGGAGACAGAGCGGAGGTCAGGCCAGTTTGGGAGCTGAGAGGAGGGAGGAGGTGTTATTAGACTGCTTTGTAATTACTCTGCTCTCTTTGTTTAGAGAGGGCAGGATACGGGAAGATCTGGCTACTTTAAAACCACACTGTCAGTGCGTCTCCCATCCTGCTCATTACTCCTGAATCCCTCTGGATAGGGCTGGGGTAGGGCTTTACTCTTGCTGGGAGAAGCAAAGGGACCATCCGAACTGATGCAGCAATTCAGCTCGTATTTTCCCCTCGCCTTCATTTCTCGTGGTTCTTAACATTAAGTAGAAAGGTCGCTCGTTTCATAGCTATGCTTGATTAACACTACAGTTTAATCATCAAGCACACGGTCTGACCCCAACTCAACTCAACTGAACTTTGCCTGAGGACTGATTTCCTCACTGGACACCTACTGGGATCTTCTATTAGACTGGGTCTTCTTTGTATGGAGGTAGGAGATTATATCTTTTATATATTTTTTGGAGTCTACATGGTCTTCTGGTTGAATGTGTCATTTTTTAGGATGTAGTAGAGTTGTAAGCTCTCAATAAATGATATTCTTGGCCTAATAACTTCAGTTTTTCCACTTTTATTCCATTATTTAGAAGTTTCAGTCAGAATGTACTGAGTTATCTATTCATGTTTAGGGTATGGAAATGAAATGTTTAAACTCTGAGACCTAGTAGACTCAGACTAGGGCTATTGCTGAACTAATAAGTATATTCAGATGCTGAGTCACCATTTAGTCCAAGACTAGACTTGACTAGGCATAAACCAGCCCTGAGTGTCTGTAAGTGGGCCCGTACTTCAGTTCTTCACTCTCATAGCTACTTAATGTGCATTAGTTACATGGGAGAGACTGAATAAGTTGTTAAATAATATATCTTAGGGTAAATAACTGAAATGTGTACAGTGCAAGGGGTTAAGTGTCTAAGTGGAGGCTTTTGTTTTGCATGTGTATTGACCCTGAACCATGGGATGGGGGGGCTGTTGGCTTGGGCTGCTGTTTTGTTGACCATGGTTTTGCTCATGTTGACTTGCTAATTAAGCCAGCAAAAGGCTTAGGCCTCCCAGAGGCAAATAAGAACATCTGGCATGCATCACTGCTAAGGAACCTTTGGGCTGTAGTCAGATGATTCGCTGGCTTTGCACTCTTTACAGTACAGGCCTACACATAGAGCTAGCCTCCAAGAACTGAAATTACACTGTATACATGTGTGTGAACTGTCAAAATCTACCACTCAATGACTATTCATTAAATCACAGTATATTATACCATTATGCTGCTATTTGTAGTAGTTTTACCCTTTGCCCATTGCTGTGTTGCCATCACAGTATATGTTTAATTTGCTTTAAATGCACGGGCTCATCTCTGCCTGTATATTGTTTTGTGCTGTATTAATTATTGAAACTACTGCAAAGCTCTGCATTGCTGTTCATTGATTGTATTGTTGTTGATACTGTACTGCACTGTCTTGTTGATTGCATGTTGTGTACTATGTCTTTCTTACAGTTTTTACTCATAAAAAATTATTTTAACCTAAAAACATAACAAAAAACAGAAAAAAAGTATTTTACTCGCTATTAAGCTATTAATTGAAATTCAAAAGCTGCTTAGTTGCTAACTTTTTAAAACCCATTTCATAATAAGTCAAATAAGTATTTCTCTTTAAAAAAAAAAAGTTCATTGTAGCATGTAAACACCATTAATGTTTCCACACTTTAGCTCCACCCCTTTGCACTGAAGTTCTAAGTGTTTTAGTCTGGACTACTAGACAATGAGGCACATTTATACTGTACATATTTACACATGTTTCTCTTAACAGAATTTCAGGGGAACCTTTATAGCCCATTTTATACCCCAACATTTGTGTATATTTCATATTGAGTTTTTCTGCATTGAGTTTTTTCTTTATTGTATGTATTTTAATTCTATATTTCTATATTTCACATTGTGCTTGTCTCGTAATAAGCGATCTCCACTGGGATCAATAAAATGTTCAGATTCTGATACATATAGTGTATTGTCCTCTAAAAGCATCTCGGTCTGTAGCCTAGGAGGGGCGTTCCAACATATACCTGTAGCTAACTATGATGTCAATAGAATTCTTCTTCACCTTCTTCAGAGATTATGCTTTTTTTCAGAGAAACCCACTCTAGATCCACTGGATTCACTGATGGAGACTCGGGTGATGTGTTCTGTCCTGCTGCTGGTGGTTCTGGTGATGTTGGGGGTAGAGGGCCGTGGTGGGATCTCCCATCCTGACAGCTCCAAAAGCGATTATGCCCAGAAACGCCCGGCGCGTTCCTCAGAACCAAAAGCCGGCCGCTGCTCCTACACCTTCATCGTTCCTCAGCAGAAACTGAAGGGCGCCATCTGCGTCAGCACAGAGACGGGCCGGGCCAACAGCTCGGAGACGGCCGCCCTGCGGGCCCTGCTGACCCGCCAGCAGGAGCAGCTGGAGAGACTGCGAGGCCAGCTTGAGCAGGAGGGGGCGCTAGCGAGCGAGGTTAGCACTCTGCGGAGAGAGAGCAGTAGCATGAACTCCCGCATCACACAGCTTTACTCCCAGCTGCTTCACGAGATCATCCACAAGCAGGACCAGGCACTGGAACAGCAACGCCTGGAGGGCCTGCTGCTCAACACAACCTCACAGGTAATGCAGCATCTCAACAAGGGTGAAGGAGAAGCATAACATGGAGGGAATTCTTATTATTTGGTCATCAGACTGACACTTCTGAATATATTAACAATCAGATAATCTAGGGATAACTGTATTAAATAATCAATCAAAAGTTTTAATCAAGGCCAATCAATAGAAATGAACGTAAACCATATCTAACCATGGCAAGCCTTTCAAAAATTCTTGAATACTTTACTGGAGGAGTGTCAACTATGACACTATACATATAAATGGAGATGTTCATCACTCTCTGATTCTGTAAAAGAGACCAGTATAGGAAATATTGCCAATGTTATAAGAAAACCCTGCATCTCTCAACATTTTAAAATGTAGAATAGTCCAAACAGCAAAAATGACCTGTTTTGAATAAATTGTTTCTGTGATGTCACCAATATATTTACATCTGTCCACCAAATCAGTTTAAAAACTAAAACAGCTTGTTTAGTTCAAAGCAATAAAGAGAGGAGAGAAAATTGCCTTGAAGAATTAAGTTTTTACTGTTTTTGATAAAATACACAAACACAAAAACTGTAAATGGGCCACAGAGGAAAAACCAATCAGGTTAGCTTCTGGAGATCTTTACCTCCTACAATAACACAGGTCAACAACAAGAAACAATTTGTAATCATCAGAAACCACAACACACTTTTCTAAATCAGTTTTTCATGCTGATTTCAGATCTGCTTGCATGTGGTTTTTATTAAACCATAGTCACCAATCAAGTAACTGTTTCAATATTTTCAGTGCGAAGTCAGATAGATGCACACTGTGGTATAGATATAATGATCAGTGTCAGTCAGCACCACTGTTTCTTCAAAACACTTATAATATGATTATATGCTAATTATACTAACTATCATGCAATATATAACTAGCTTCTTCACAAAAACTGTACGTGCGAGGGGAAAAACTAAACACAGATTTGAAATCAGCGTGAAAAACACTACAAAACCCACATAAACTTATCCCTGATGAATTTGCCCTGTTGACCTGTGTAATCAGCCCCACCAGATCCACCTAAACTCTGCCCTCAGATGGCCTAGATTAGAAGTGTGTAAATTTTGGATTGGAGGTGAAAGGGGCAGGGTATGGCTTTTGTTTGGATTAGTGATTCCAGTCATGGTGTTCACTTTTTCCCCAAATAATTTTGTTTCCTTACTCAAACATAACCTATGAGGCTCAAGATGGGCCTGATAGTTAGATAAGGGGCAGCTGGTGGCCTGGAGTTGTCCCTGAGACTGGAAGGTTATGGGTTTGAATCCCACAACCGCCAGTGGCACCAATGAGGTCTTTGAGCAAAGTACCATTCCCACACACTGCTCCCCCACACACTGCTCCCCACACACTGCTCCCCCACACACTGCTCCCCCCACACACACTGCTCCCCCACACACACTGCTCCCCACACACACACTGCTCCCCCACACACACTGCTCCCCACACACTGCTCCCCACACACACACTGCTCCCCCACACACACTGCTCCCCCACACACACTGCTCCCCACACACTGCTCCCCCACACACACTGC
>JBBPCX010011839.1:0-17661 GCA_037974365.1 Hydrocynus forskahlii
GAGACAAAAAGAAAAATATAGAAAATAAAGTCTGATTTTTTAAAAAATCTCTACGTAAAATACTCAATATGAAATACACTATGCTTTATACACAAATGCTGGGTGCTGGGAAATAAATACTATACATAAATAGCTTACAGTTATGTGAATTACAACATGGAAACACTGAATCCAGTGACATAAGCTGAAAACTAGTGTCCAAGATAGATCCAATAAACACATGTTTGACCTGAACTGAAAATCTGACTGGGAGATTCAAGACAGTGGACAACAGCATTACCAAGAACCACTAAAAAGCAAAGAAACTTGGAAGGTTGCTTCACCTTGGAATGAAAGCATAAATGCAGTTTTAACAGAGTGCCAGCCTTTACAAATGGTCCAGTCCTGTCCAAACAAGAAGAAATTTATGAAAATGGTCTTGGATATATGCTGTTAGTGAAAGTATGGGATGAAAAAATATATTATTTATGCCGAATTTAAAAGCAGTAAAACATGTTTTCCAAGGCTCATAAATATTACATCAATAACAGATGGGATTTCACAGATTCTCATGGATCTGTTTGGTATTCCCAAATGTACTGCATTCAGTCATCTGATCTTATGGACAGTTCATTACATGGTTCATTTAAGAAGGCAAGACTGGGGATAGTTAGTCCTGCCCAAAGGAGAACATCAAATTGCCCAATAATTTATTATCAACACGTTCAGATTTTGTGTTTTAACCACTTTTTACAATACTGAAATGTTGCACCGTTCAGGAGATCCCTTGTTTCAGCCTTAAAGTTTGTGATTTTTGAATATTAACACATTTTAACTAATGTTTAATAATAATTTCAAACAGGAGTCTATTTCCATTCCACCAGTGGAGTGGGCACCAGGAGGCATGCAGAAAAGGAGTTCCATAAACGGTCATCATCTTTCATGTTGCTTTACTGTAGCAGTAAAACTGAGCTAGCTCTAGTTTTAATGTCTATCTTCTAGACCCTGGTTTCTTACCCACTGGGCTGCGGACCACTGGTGGGCCACAAAGGCTTTTGACTGGGCCACAAGTCTAAAATCGAGACAGGCCATTGGTCCACAATTTTTTATTTAACATCATCTAATGTGGCCAAGTGGGCCTTGGCAACATGCTGTGATAGATAGGTGGGCCTTAATGTTGAAAAGGTTGAGAACCATTGTTCTCTGCAAGCCATCCATTTATCCATCTATTTATCCATCCATCCCGCCATCCACCCATGCCCCCACCTGCCCACCCATCCATCCATGCATCCATCCAGCCATCTATCCATTCACTAGCCCATCTATCCATCTTTCCATCTGTCTGGACATCCATCTGTCCACCCACCCATCCATCCATCCATCCATGCATCCATCCAGCCATGCATCCATCCATTCATCCACCCATGCATCTATCCATCCATTCCTGCAGACTAGCACAATCCTTTATTTTGTTAAATCTTCTAAAAGATACTTTCTCATGCTGTCCACAATGTGTTTTGATTGTGTAATAACTCATATTCAGGCTCTAGAAAGATGATTACTTTCATTCCTAATGTATCTTATATCCGTGGAGGGAGAAGCATGTTGGTTAGACGCATATTGTTTTAATAATGTGAATATTGAAGTATGTGTAATCATACCCAAGTTTTTTTATTGCTGAGGTTCATGAACAGTTTTGTTTGTTAATAATCTTAATGATGCCAATAAAGCAGCCAGTTACAGCACGGTAATGATGCTGCATCATATAATAGTGAATGTTTCTTTTGGGAAGGAGATTGACAGTTCATCATATAATTACAGCCTTTTGAAGTGTTGAGGAATGTTTTGTTCATGAACTTATAGGTTTAATGATCTCTTTTTAATGTACCAAATCCTTAACCTGTTCTTGCACAATAAAGAAAATGTTAAATACATTATGTTTGCTTTTTGTTGTGTAAACTTATCAGTTCAGATCTAAAGAAACATAGTTCAGACATTTTAATCATATAAAAAACAAGGGGCTTTGTTTGAATTTTATTGTTTTTGTATCGCGTGCTTTACCAAAAAGAAGTAAACCTAAGGGGAGTGACTAGGGGTGGTGGTAGCTCAGTGAGTAGGATACTTGCCTCTGGACCAAGAGGTAATGGGTTCGCATCCTACCTCAGCATACCACCATTGGGTTCCTGAGCAAGGCCCTTAACCCCAAGTTGCACCAGGGAGACTGTCCCCTGTAGTTGGGGAATGGAAGTCGCTTTGGATAAAAGTGTCTGCTAAATGCCATAAATGTAAATGACTGTGTTGATGTTGTTGACAACACATTTTGAAATTATGAAAATCTCCAAGAGGATAAATGTTTATACATGGCATAAATGTGCTTAATGGGTCAAATAGGCCCAAACCATGCCTGGACGTGTGATGATTTTGGCTGTGCCCTATTAGACTGAGTTTCGGAGTTTCTGGGGCTCTAAAACTGAGTGAAGAAGAAATCACTTTGGTGGCCCGTCAACCCGGTTTTAATTACAGCCCAGTCATGAGGTCGCGTTACCGACTGTCACAACAGCACAGAAAATTAGTCCAAGACTCCTAACATGTCCTGTTGAGGAAGCAGTCTGCTGGAGTACCACTTTCCTTCATGTACGTCCCCGAGAAGACACTTTCAAGTGTGGGCCACGAAGAAGCACTGTGCCATAAACATGCCAATGACATTGCCGCACGTCTCACTGTGTCGACATGCAGGTGTTCTTTTACACAGTGGTTCAAAAAAGGACACTTTTACGATGGAGGAAGGAGAGGGCTGGAGGAGACAGAGAAGACATGTCCAGTCCAGACCGGCAGATAAACCAAGAATGAGAAATGACCCGACATCAAATACAATTGCCGGAGCCACGCTCGTGGCCCTCGTGCTCCTCATGCCGCTGACGGGACGCCTCTGAAGAACGCGATGGAAGTTTGCGAGAGCCTTTTTTCGCTTTCCTGGCTAATAAAGATCCACTGTTTCGTCCAAGTGTTTGAGGACAAAGTCCCCATTCTGTTCTCCAGATTGTGGCAGTAAAAACTTGGGGATAGGTTTTGTATCATGGTCTAAAGACAATTTCAATGGATGGTCAGACATTCGTTTGAAGGGTTCTGTATGATTCTTAAACAGAATTTTTTCACAGTAAAAAGCTACTTGGTTAGTGATAAATTGCAAATCTGTGCAAAAATGAAACTACACACTTAAAGGGTTCTTTAGAGAAGAATGACTTTTAGTTCGGCAAAGAACTTTTCGGTGGATGGCCATTCGGGTTCTAAGTGAAAAGATTAAAATACTAAAAAAAAGTAGAAAATACTTACGTAATTGTACTTTGCTACTATACTTAAGGGTTAGGTTGTACTTCACTTGAGCATCATTGTAATCGAATTCTCATACTCTTACTCTGTTCCAAAAGAAAATCACACTTTTTACTCTATGTTTTCATCAAGACCTTTAAAGAACACCTCAAAAATCTCAGGAGTTGTGTGCAAGGACAGAGCACACACAGGGTTCTGCCTAGCATGTGATCAGCCAATGTTAAAGAAGGACAGACAGTAAGTTAGATCTATGGTTTGTCTTGCATGTAGAAAAAAAACACAAACACATGATTCTTAACTTTGCAACTATTTTTGCTATTTTATTTCTGTATTTGAGTTTAAATTTAAATACCTTTCAATACTCATGTCCACAGTATATTTGAATACGTATGAGTTCTAACAGTCTGCATGAGTTCTAATTCTTGTGAAGAATCTTCAGCCTGCTAAACGTGAGTTACAAGCTAGTTATAAGTGGCTTGCATCTAAAAGATGCATATATATAAACAAAAAATAAACAGGTTATGATTCTTGATTGTATTATTTAAATTTTTAATTTCATGCTTTAATTTTATTTTATAATAATTTACCTTTGAAACTGTTTTAAGGTTCAAGGTTCAAGGTTCAAGGTTGCTTTATTGTCATCAGCAGCTGTGAACACGTACATAGTGAGATGAGACAATGTTTCTCCATGGACCACGGTGCAACATACAGCAACATTCAACATTCAGACAGTAGGCAATTGACAAACAATAAATAAACAGCAAGTGTAGACTTCCCCCTCTTTTTAACACCGTGGATCTGAGCCTCAGATTTGCATTGGCCTTTTACTGCTGGTACTGAATTCACTTCATGCTTTTGTATGTATAGTAATGCCCCCTAGCAATGAGGATATGTACTACACGACTGGGATCGCACACACTTTTTACTGGGAGTTCATTCATAAATCCACCCTCCCCCACAAACCTTTGGGAGCAGATGGAAGCTGTGTGTGAAGTAATGTACCACAGGCTGTAGGTCTGAAGGATGGAGATAAACCTGACTTAGGACAAGGCTGTGATGAGAATAAGAATGATTGACATGTCTGCGGTGAACGAGGACGGGGCTGTCAGTGTGCAGTGACGGAGCCGAACACTGTTCATTTGTAAGCATGGAGCGTGTCTCAGTATCTGCTGTGAGCCAATAAAGTGTCATCACACAGATGTCCTTGTGATGCTGCTGGTTTCCCAATATCTGTTCAATACCCAGGAGAACCAGATAAAGCGTGATCTCTCTCTCTCTCTCTCTCTCTCTCTCTCTCTCTCTCTCTCTCTCTTGTTTAGTCACGAGAATCCTGCACCAAAGAAGTGTGTACACATGTATACACACATATTTACACATGCACACACATGCACGCTCTCAAAAATAGATACACACATATCCACGCATATACACAAAAATATACACACATACACACACACACACACATGCATGCTCAGTAACTCTGACCAACAGAGATCCTCCTCAGTGCTGTTCAGCTGCTCGTGTAAAATGCCCGAGCAACTGCTTGAGCCACGAAGCTCTGGTTTTACAGCCCCAGATTTTTACTGCTGTTCTTCCAGCGCAACTGCAGGCTGCATATAATGCTTATACACTATAACACACCGGCCTCCAGCAGCACAGCTACACAGCATACTGCATGATTATTCACGGGAAAATAGGAATGTCTGCAATGGAAATTACGTACAGACCGGTGCAAATCTTATTTCTTTCTATTTTCCGTTCGATCACTTTGTTGGCCCAAAATTAATATTTTATGCCTGTCAAACTATCATATCTTTGACGTGTTAAGTACTAGGAAAAGAGTAGCTGAAAATCATGCAGGAAGCCTGGAGAACTGTTCCTTAAGGACAAGAAAGTCTGGATCTTTGAAAGCAAAATGAGAAGTGGCTCAAGACTTGTGCACAGCACTGCACACATTTACCAGACACTTTAATCCAAAGCGACTTCCATTCCCTAACTACAGGGGACAGTCTCCCTGGAGCAACTTGGGGTTAAGGGTCTTGCTCACGAACGCAGTGGTGGTCTGCTGAAGGTAGGATTCGAACTCATAATCTCTTGGTCCAGAAGCAAGAATCCTACCCACTAGAACAACACCACTCCCACTAGACTACCTGGTGCATACGAGTCTATGAATGAAAAACATTAGTGTAGCATATTTGCATCATGTAGGGGCTCTTTAAACTTGTATATGTTTATATGTGTTAATGTGCAAATGGCCTTGTGACCTTCACCAAAGTCTAGGTGTGAAATCAGCACAGGATGACGCAGAAGGATGACGTTCTCGTCGATGCAGCACTAAGTGACTCCAAGCCTCCTGTAGGTGGCAGCAAAGTACCCAAGAAGGCATGATGAGAGAAAGGATCTGCAGATACTTCTAGAGCAGCTGTTCCCGACCTTTTTTTGTGCCACGGACCGGTATCATGTCAAACAATATTTTCACGGAACGGTATAGATACAATTGAAGACAAAGTGCTTAAAAATACAACTCACCATTCCGCTGAATTACTGGGAGCCATGTGCTTGTTTCCCTCCTACCAGCCAGTAACCAAGACCAGTGTTTTTTTCAAAACAACAGATCTTTCAGATTCTGATAATCAATAAAGTATTTTTTAAATTTTGTCTTTCTGTGCGGCCTAGAGATTGGGAGCGTCTGTTCTAGAGGTCTGATTTGGGATTAGACCAGGGGTGTCGAACCCCAGTCCTGGAGGGCTGTGGCCTAGCAGGTACTGGTGATTTCCCTTCTCAGAAACACCTGGTTCACCTCCCCAGTTAATTGCCAGGTTTGGTGAATGTGTATGAGTAGGAGAATCATCAAACTGTGCTGGACACCGGCCCTGCAGGACCAGAGTTTGACACCCCTGGATTAGACTAGAACTGTGTGTTTCTGTTTGGCTACTTGTTTTCTCCGTGGGTGTCCACTGAGATGGGAGTACATGTGGATGCAAGAAGACAAGTATGTCCAGATCCAACACCTTTATCCAAGAAGTCATTTATTAAGTTAATTCAGGAGCTGCTGAAGGAACTGAACGCATCCATAGGCTGGAGCTCAGAGAAGATCAGGTATCAGACCTGTGTTCTTCTAACAGTTCTTCTAATCAACATTTTCACAGTTTTACTGAACACGTGACATTCTGACCCCCACCACTGTATCAGTTTTTATTCTAATCTTATATATTGTTTTACTGTATTTATTTATTAGTTTATATTATAAAATTCTATAGCATTTTACTGTATTCATCAGTCTTTAATCTAAGTTTAAATAGTTTTTACTACATTTATTTTTATTGGTGTTTATTATAATGTTATATAATCTATAGCACATTATTCATCATTTTAAATAAAGAGTTTAATGTTAAATGTAAACATTGTAAATATCAGAATCTATACCATCTATGTAGCTACGTATGTCAGTCCTTAGCTCTAAAAGCAGCTCATTTAGAATTTGGTGTTTTTGTGATGTCATAGAAATCCCTTCTTATTAGCATGCAATTGCCTGTTTAGCTGACAGCAGTTAGACCCTGCCCACTCAAGTTAAAAGTTAAAAGCAGTGTTTTAGGTCAAACTGCTTTTCTGAAGGAGGCCAAATACATGGCAGTCAGTAAGAGCAGAGGTAATTTACATATATCAGTTTAAAGGCACAGTAAACGGCCCATTCAATTCTAAGGGATGAAATGTGGTTTTAAATATGAAATATGAAAAAAAAAAACCTTCAGACCCTAAAATACATGAAAAATGTGGGTTATTGGCCCTTTAAGTCCTGAATCAAGAATAGATCAGAGGAAAAACATGACTGCAACATAAAATAAATTGTTAAACGTTATTATAACAGGAATTACAGGTGTTTAGGCTGTGGTGTGTTCACACGTGACAGTAAGGGTTTATAATAATAAATAATTTAATATTTTTATAGATGCAGTAAGTCTCATTTAATGAAGTGTTACAGAAGAGAGTTTTTAAGCCAAACAGGTGAATTTACAGTGTTTAAGTGTAGGAGATGGGCTAAGGCCTGTATTATCTCACTCTCAGATAAATCCACGCCAGCAGTGGACATGTCGTTATCGTTAATTAAGGGAGATGGTTCAATTAAGTGGAAGAATTACAGGTCAGACTGCGAGGTCATCAGTCCGCCGTCTGCGCTGAAACAGTCAGTTCAGCATCAGAGCTTTAAAAGGGCATTTCAGCCCAAGTTTTTTTTACATATTGTATAAAGCATGATAATAAGGTCTTAAATCCTTTGTAAAAGCAATAATACACTTTCGGAATATTCCAAATTTACAGAGAAGATCTGAATAGGGTGTATTTTTTCATTTTTTTCTGTTGATGCCTTTATTCTGCATGCAAAACAAATTATGAAGTCTGTTTCCCTACGGTTACCTTTTCCTGCTGTCTCTCCCTCTCTGTCTCTTTCCCTTTCTCTGTGTAACTCGGTTCTCTCTGTCTCTCTGTCTTTCTTCCTGCCTTTCTCTCTCACTTTCTCTTCTCTCTCTCTCTCTCTGCACCAGTCTTTCATTAGAATTCTGATGCCATACCTCTGCAGCACTTTGCAAATGGAAGGCTGGGCATAATTTCCCTAAAATGCTGCTTTTTTATCACCTATTTCTCCTTCATCAGAGCAGCCCGGGGCGATTGATGGCTGACAGTGCCACTGACAGCACGGCATTTTTACAGTCAGATTTACGGCCTATCTGCTGCTCGGCTCCTTTACAGCTCGTGCTCACCAAAAATGCTTATTTCCCAGAGAAGAGTTAGGGGCGATGGCAGAGCCTGGAAATGTGTGTGTGTGTGTGTGTGTGTGTGTTTTTGAGCATTTTCAGGACAAAAAAAATCTTACTGTAGTAAAAGAGACAGTTTAACACACACACACACACACACACACACATATATATATATATACACACACACACACTGCGCCTTCTTCACATAGTGGATCCTGATCCATCTCTTCCACAAGTAAGCACTACACACACACACGGCCGTCCACATGTAGGATGTACTGTAGGCGCTGCACTGTGTGTTCTGACCCCTTTCTATCAGAGCAGCACAAACTTCTTCAGTTGTTTGTTCTACAGCAAATCTTTTGTGGGATCAGACCAGATGGTCTGGTCTTCACTCCCCATGACCATTAGGCACCCAGAACCCTGTTGCTGGTTCTCTGGTTCTCCTTTCTTGGAGCACTTTTGGTGGGTTCTGATGAGGTACCCCTCCCAAGACCTGCAGTGTTGTATATCTTCCGAACATCACAGTTTGGTTCTTCTCAAAGTGTCTCAGATCTTTTCTTCAGTCAGAGTGGATGTGGAGGGAGGAGAAGGAAAGGAATGCACTGTGCCAGTCCATTGTGCAGCAGTGCAGCTCTCTTAAGCAGTAAAGCAGGCTGTTAATGCTTTCCAGACAGGCAGGTTTTTACTGTCGACGATCTGAAAAAGCGACAGATGATAACACCTCACAAACACTGTGATATGTTACTCAGCTGAATGTGTCTGGAACGTATATGAGCTTAAAGGCAACCAATTTCTCTTTAATCTGTTTAAAAAATGAAAAAGTATTTATTATATTATCATGTAAGAATGAATGTTCCTTCCTTTATTATGTGAATGCACAAGATAGGTTTGTTGACTTCAGCTGAGCACTATATATACATATAGTGCCCAGTATGTCCATTCAGAAGTTCTGCACACATGGGTGAATCTCCAGCAGCTCTTTGTTTTACATTGTTAGTGTGCTTGGAGTCTAAATTTTATGTGTACTATGTAGGGAGCAGAGAGCCATTTGGGACACAACCCTGCTGCTTGTCCATGTTAATCTCCCCTCATCTGTGTGTTTGTCTTTCCTGTGTGTCGATCAGAGTTTAGTTCTATGTTACATGATCACTGAGGCTTTTTTTTAAATATCAGATCCAGTGATTCTGGCTTGTATCAGACTGTTATCAATACTGAGTATGAGACTGGTGTAGCCTTAAAACCTAGGTAAATTTTTACTGTGTGCTGTAGTTGCAAGTATTCATTTTAGTAAGGGATGAGCATGGACAAAGAATGAAGGGTTAGGGAGGGGTTACAGAATTTTGCCTTATTTTTGGTGGTCTACCAGCACAAAGCTCTGTAACAGACCTCCAGAGCTCCAGTCTGCGTTAAGATGCATTTCTGTTGAGCATTAATTACTTGGGGAAAAAACTGTGGCAGCACATCCAACAATAAGGGCAGCATGGAGTGTCTTTAATATAGTGACAGAAAACAGTGGGCTAGAGAAAGCTCCAATTCCACAGGCTCATCCATTTTGCTATGACCGAAACGCATTCCTGATGTGCATGTTCTCAGCTGAATGGATGCAAGCGTAGTGAGTAGTGGCGGACTGGGACTCTGTTGATTAATTGCCAGTTTTACTCTCCTGGTTGTTGCCCAGAGTTACATCAATAAAAAGGAAAGTGAGACACGACCCGGTAGCTCCTCCAATGACAAAGCAATCTGGACACAGTCTGGACACACCGCTAGAGGCCGCCTTTGGCCTGTAATATGGGGCTCTTATTTTGAAGCATTTGTGTTGTTCCCCTGGTCGGCTTAAGGATCTACAGCCGACCAGGGATTAAGATGATGTTATGTTCAGGTGTTTTGGGTTTTTCATTGTTGCTATAAATAGCCTGCTTTATGTTTCATTCTTTGTCGGTTCACCCTCACTCTTCGGCCATTAATAATAAAGAAAGCAAAAGAAAGAATGGAAGTCTGCATGTGTGCCTCCTGCCTGGATGAACCAAGCCGGTGCGTGACAAATGAACCGACCTTAAACGAAGGCACAGCAGACAAAAGGAGCCTGCTCGAGCTTGTCGCACTCTCCAAAGAGTGGATAGCCAATGACATAGCTCTCTCACTGGGCTAGGCCCTGGAGTAGGCCCCGGAGTAGGCCCACTAGGCCCGATAGCAAAGCCATTAAAGCCTATAACAGTGCCACAGCAACCTCAGCTACCAGTTCCAGCCTCAAGACGAGGAAAGCCTTCCACGCCGGTCCCTCTTCAGCAGCAGCCTTCTGTTCCAGTGGCCCCAGTTCGCAGCTTCCCATCAGCTCAATCCCACAGCTTCTCAGTGGCTCCAGTCCGCAGCTTCCCAAGGCATATTGCCACCTGCATTTCAGAGACTCCAGCCAGCTGCACTCCTGAGTCTCTTGCCAGCTGCATCCCTGAGGCCCTGATTCCTATGGCTCCTGTTCCTGAGGTCCCAGCTCCTGAGGCTCCTGTCCCTAAGGCTCCTGTTCCTGAGGTCCCAGTTCCGGTGCCTCCTGTTCCTGAGGCTCCTGTACTTGTGGCTCCAGCCCGCAGCATCCCAGTGGCTCCAGCCCGGAGCATCCCAGTGGCTCCAGCCCGGAGCATCCCAGTGGCTCCAGCCCGGAGCATCCCAGTGGCTCCAGCCTGCAGCATCCCAATGGATCCAGCCTGCAGCATCCTAGTCCCAGCTGTGGATCCTGCTCCTGAGGCCCCGGCTCCTGCAGTGGCTCCTGTTCCGGTGACCCCTGTTACCAAAGCCGAGGCTCCCACCCCGGCCTTTGCTCCTGGGACGATGGCCCCTGTACCAACATGGGGGTCGCTTTGTCTGCCGCCGTCCCCACCGCCACCTTGGCGGGGTCCTGGACTGCCTGATGCGCGTCTTTTGGGGGGGTGCCAGCAGAGTCCGCCCAGAGACCCGGGAATGTTGTTTGTGGGGCGTTATATCGGATCCATCTTGGAGAGGACTTGCCCCGGACGCTTGGGAGGGGCCCTTGAGTGGAGCCCATTTTGTTTTCTGTCCTCCACCCCTCCTCTGCTGTTGTGTGGCCCTGCAGGCCCTTTTGGGTGCCCCAGGTACTGTAACACCCCAGTCTGCGGCCGCTAGATGCCGCCTTTGGACTGTAAAATGGGGCTCTTATTTTGAAGCACTTTGTGTAGTTCCCCTGGTCGGTTTAAGTAACTACAGCCGACCAGGCACAAAGATAATGTTATGTTCAGATATTTTGGGTTTTTCACTGTTGCTATAAATAGAATTTCATTCGTTGTCGGTTCACCCTCACTCTTCCCCTGGTTTGTGTTCGTGTGGGTTTCTCCTTCACAGTTTGTATTTCGGCCATCGTGCCATTTGTTTTACATTCATTAATAATAAAGAAAGCAAAAGAAAGAATGAAAGTCTGCATGTGTGCCTCCTGCCTGGGCGAACCAAGCCAGTATGTGATGGATACATTTAATTATATACTTTTATGTATAATTGTATGGCATTATGTGTTTAAAATGGCTTTGTGGCTTTTAATGATGATTCATAATTTTTTTGTTTTATTGTCACATTTATTATGATGTATCTAAAGTTTATAGTCATACTAACAAGCAAAAATATAGGGACAAAATGTATACCTGCACAGTGGGTAGCACCATTGGGGGTTTGAATCCAGGTCCTGGCCTTGTGTGTGGAGTTTGCATGTTCTTCCAGTGGCAGTGTGGGTTTCCTCCAGGCTCTCTGGTTTCCCCCAAAGTCCAAAGACATGCACATCAGGTGAGTTGGGGTTTCTAAATTGACTGTAGGTGTGAGTGTGTGAGTGAATGGTGTGTGTGTGCACCCTGCGGTGGACTGGCGCCCCGCTCCAGCTCTGGATACCCGTGACCCTAGCGTGGATAAAGTGGTTGCAGAAAATTAGTGAGAGTGAATGTTATTTCGCCTCTATTTAATTTTTCACATTTATGATAATATATAAAACACCAGTTGCCTCATGTCCTCTGATCTCATGGAATCTGGACTCTCATTTTATATTCAACATCATCCTGTCGCATCTGCAAGGCATTCAGCACCTCAGTTCTAGCTTTCATGGCTGATGTTTAAACCTGAATCTGCGCATCTGCACCATGCATTACCTACTTTGGAAGACACTATTTATTTGTTTATGTAGAAAAGTAAGTTTTGTTGATTTCCCCCTTCTTCTCCAACTCCTTTTGTTTAGCTGGTGTTATCGCATGTATTTTCACATCAAAGTCTGCTGAAGCCTGAATCCCAGTGGCCTTTCTGGAAGTTCATGAAAAGTCCACATTACCCCTCCGGTGGAACTGTAGAGCTCTGCAACCCTGTGGACATTTTTGGTAACATCTGTACGTTCTGAGAATATCAAAGATTTAGGTAGACAGTTGGAAAATTTGTCCATTTAGACAGAGGAGAAGCCACACGCAGACAGAATTACAGAAATAAAAACATCAGGCAGATGGACAGCAAACATTAAGCAGGTGGTGCGTAGGAGAGTCCAGAACCAGGCAGGAGATAGGAAACTTTTACTGCTTTTACACAAAGCCAGACATCATAGCCTTCCAGTCTGAGCACCTACTCGAAGACCAGGACTGCAGGCAAAAAGAAGAACCCGTGCTGAAGGAGCAAAATGTGGACAACTTTAAAGCTTTCAAGAAAGACAAGCATCAGGAGACCCTCATGTCCTTTAGAGAGCCTTAATTATTTCAAGGAAGTTAAAAAAACACGCATTAGAATTTTTTTATATCTAATTAATAGAATCACAGTTGTATTTAATGTAATTGTACTGGGCGGGGATTGTACTGGCTTAGAAGTTTAGAACCTGGAATGGCTTTTGGGTTTGTTTTTGCATTGAATTTCATTAATAAAGTTAAAAACCCTGCCAAAAACATATATTGAAAGGTTTTCTCTGAGACACTCTCATTTTTTTTAACATTATAACCAAACCTCTAGCAAGTTTCACGACATTAAAGACTCTCCAGCCTAGGAAGCTTCCAAACGACATTTTCAAACTCCCAAATCCCAAAGGGCTCATTATTTCAAGAATCATGTTTGTTTTATTTAAACTATGTAATAATTGTAGGAATTCCCTTTTATTCGCTGTTTTTCAGTGTTTTGGACTGAAGAGTTTAGAAATTAAAACAGAAAACTGTCCAGTTCAAAATTTTTGGATGTTTTTGGATGTATTTAGGTAAATTTGGCCAAGCTATCTCTCCTATGGGTTAAATCCTTAAACTTTAGATTAAAAAGCTATTGGAACGAGGCCTTTACCAAAATCTCCTGACTAATTTCACATTTTCACAGTTTTATTTTTAACTGTGTGTATGAGCTCACATAGAAATCTATTGTTTGTGTTAAGGAGAGGTAAAAAGGTATGTGTGATGTGTTTAAGTGTGCTCAAGGCTCATGCAGGTATGGGAAAGGTGAGCTTAAAAATGCATTTGTGTCCTTGCAACAGGAGATCCGAGCAGTATATCTTGGACAGGGTAGTGGATCAGATGGGCGATCAAATGCTAATCATTCCCTTTTGGCCCTCCAAGTATAAAGCTGTCATTAATTTTGTGGAATTACATCAAATCCAGAACATTCTTCATGCAGCCTGCAGCCCAGCGACAGTTATACGACGAGTGGTGCTGCACTAAACAGATGGGGCGGCTCAGCTTTGCATACTAACTACCTTCATCCCTCACTGCCACTCTCCATCCTCCCTTCTCTCTTACAGCCCTCCGTCGGGCTCACTCTCTCCATTTTTGGTCACATTGCATGTTTATGCATGTTCATTGTCTCTCGGGTTTCTTCTGGTGAGATCTTATATTGCTTCTGTGAAGATTTTCTCATCTCAGTAGACCCATGAAGTCAAATGGCAGTATGCCTAAATAATGCTGTTTTGTCTATGGATAAATAAACAAACTATATGAAGCATAATTATGTGTTTAAGATGGAAACAGAGTGGTTCAGGGCAGGTTTGGTGTGAAACTCAAGTCACAATCTTTTACAGTGGTGGTGAATGGAACCAGACGTCTGCCTCTAAAATCTCCTTCACCCAAAGTTATTCCATCAGATGGTTATGGTTGCACCGCCCAATGTAGGAGATGTTTTGAGAAGTTTTGAGAAGTTTTGATCCTAAAACTAAACCCATCCATGATGGAGGGATACATGCAGATTCACTATTATACCATCATCAATATCCATGTACACCCCGAGTGCGGGGTCGAGGGGTAAGAAGGGCTAGAAGATGGATGGATGGATGGATGGATGAATATCCATATAAACACTCAGTGACTCAGAGAGAATAAAACGGCTGGATTTGTGTTGGAGACGTCTGGTTCCATTCACCAACACTGGAAAGAAATCAGAGTCTACAACATACCATTTCACACCAAACCCACTCTGAACCCACTCGGTTTACCACTGAATTATGGGTTAATTTGAAAAATCTGTGCACTTCTCTTTAGCAATATTCATATTTTGACTACTTTAAGGAAACTATTGCCATACATTAGCTACAAGCTAACACTACTGTGTATTCAGCTGAAGCTACAGTATCTATAAATGAACATTTGACAAAGTTTGCATGTTTGAGATGCAGGGGGGTTGGGGGGTTGTGGGCTAGAGGTATGACGGGGATGTTTTGGTTTATTGCTAACCTTTTACAGTCAATTATGTGTTGGCTTGCATGCCACATGTAACGACAGTCCTATTTTGGCTCCCTTGTTACTGAATTGACTGTGATATTCAGGGTTAAATGCACAAAGGACAAAGCACACTGAATATCAGTAAACCAGAGAGTGTGATCAATTTACAAAATTGCCATATGTTTTTCCTCAAAGGCAAAGGCAGCTTAGACCCAGGGCTCATCCAGATGCAAATGGCAAACACCAAAATGACGGCACACCCTCAGAGGTGCTGTTAGTGTTTTATGTCAGTCGTAGGCCCCCTCGCCCACGCTGTCTTTCCTCTCACTCTCCCTTTTCTTTCAGCTCCTGCTGTAATGATTTATGCCTAGCTTTTACGTTCAGCCTCATCAAAAACGCCCTGTGCAGCAGTCTCTACAGCTTATTCCTTCTCGCATCATGTCCACCTGCTCTCCCGATCCTCCTTTAATGACCTTGACCCAATCACCATGGAATTGCACCCTCGATTACAATCGCTCTGACATTTTGGCACATAATCAAGCACAGAGACCCATAATGACTAAAGCAAGATGGTAGCCTAGTGGTTAGGGCGTTTGCCTTGCAATCAGGAAGTCGTGGGTTCAATTCACAAGATTTCTAAGCACCTCTGAGGTACCCTGAGCGAGGTACCGTCCCCACACACTGCTCCCCCCAAAAAATTGTTAAAAGGTGCCTCACTATTGGAACAAATCTCTTACCTGGCCTTACTATTGAAACAAGGCCCTTACCTGGCCTTACTACTGGAACAAGGCCCCTTCCTGACCTAGCTTTTGGGAAAAGGCCAACTAACCTGGGCTTAGTGTTGGAACAAGACTCCCGTACCCGGCCATACTAATGGAACAAAGCCCTCACCTGTCCTTACTATTAGAACAAGGCCCTTTTTACCATTGCAACAAGGATTTTTCTTGGTCTTACAATTGTAACAAGCCCCTCTTACCTGGCTTTCTATTTGAACAATATCCTTTACCCTGCTTACTATTGGAACAAGGCCCTTAACCGGCCTTAATATTGGAACAAGGCCCTCTTCCCTGGACTTACCATTGCAACATGGTTTACTATTGAAACAAGGTGCTTAATATTGGAACAAGGCCCTTACCTGGCATTTCTATTGGGACAAGGCCCGTACTGGGGCTAACTAATGGAATAGGGCCCTTATATGGCATTAATATTGGAACAAGGCCCTTACCTGGCCTTAACATTGGAACAAGGCCTTGTCTGGCTTTACTATTGGTACAGAGCCCTTACCCGGTCTTGATATTTGAGCAAGGACCTTACTTGGGCTTACTTGGGCTTGCTATTGGAACAAGGCCCTTAACTGGCCTTAATATTGGAACAAGGACCTTCCTGGGTCTTACTGTTGGAACAAGGCCCTTATGTGACCTTAGTATCAGCACAAGGCACCCTTACCTGGTTTGCTATTAGAACAAGACCCTTACCTACCCATAGTATTGGAGCAAGGCCCTTACTTATGGAAACAGAGCCCTTTACCTTTCCTTAATATTAGAACAAGGCCCTCTCACCTGGACTTGCTGTTAGAACAAGGCCTGACCTTAATATTGCAATACAGCCCTTGTCTAGATTTACTTTTGGAACAAGGCCCTTACATGGCATTTCTATTGGGACAAGGCCCCTACTTGGGCTAACTAATGGAACAGAGCCCTTATGTGGCCTTAATATTGGAAACAGGCCTTTACCTGGCCTTAATATTGGAACAAGGCCCTTACCTGGCCTTAATATTGGTTTGCTATTGGAACAAGGCCCTCTTACCTTGATTTAATATTGGAATATTTAATACAAGGCCCTAAATTAGTCTTTATTACTGGAACATGGCCCTTCATAACCTAAGTATTGGACCAAGGCCCTTACTGGGCCTTACTGTTGGAACAAGGCCAAATGTTGGTCTTAATATTGGAACAAGGCCCCTACATAACCTTGCTACTGAAACATGGCTCTTACATGGCTTACTATTGGAGCAAGGCCCCCTTAACTGGCCTCATTACTGGAAAATCGTTAATCCCCTGGAGTGGGTAAGAGGGTCTTGTTCCAATCCCCTACTGGAAAAAGACCCACTTACATTGCTCACTATTGGAACAAGGCCCTACCAGACTCTTACTATTGGAACAAGGCCCTACCTTACTCTTACTATTGGAACGAGGCCCTACCTTACTCTTACTATTGGAATAAGGTCCTACCTTACTCTTACTATTGGAACAAGGTCCTAACTTGGTTTTACTAACGAAACAAAGCCCCCTTACCTGGCTTACTATTGGAACAAGAGCTTTAACTGGCCTCAGTATGGGAACAAAGCCCTTACCTAGCATTAATATTGGAGCAAGGCCCTTACTTGGTTTTACTATTGCAACAAAGCCTTTAATTGGGCTTACTACTGGAAGAATGCTCTTACATGACCTAAGTATTGGAACAAGGCCTGGCCTTACCCTGATGAATCTCACATTAGTTTTCCTTTTACTTTTTATAGAACGTTTAATTTATGTGTCCAATCATTTCAATCACAGTACAGTATAAACCTTTTTTTAATGAAACGAAGCCTTATCACCTAGTGACTCCACTTTACTGTAATACCTAATAATGAATGATTATAAAATAAAAAAAATAATAAATCCTCTTTTTACTTTAAAAGAGAGTAAAATCAAACATCTAACAATATCAAACATACTCTTCATGCCCCCCCCCCACATATATATATGTATAAGGTTTTGAACACAGACTGCCACCCTCAAATCCGTCCCATCTGCCCACACGTCCTCTTCCTCCAGTTGCTGCAGTTTTCTGTATTATGAAACGTCTCACTGTGCCGCAGTTTTCCATCCCAGAGCCTGTGGTCACTAGTCCACATTTTATGGACAAAAAGTGCTTCTCTCCCCCCCCCACAGCAGATC
>JBBPCX010011850.1:0-17659 GCA_037974365.1 Hydrocynus forskahlii
GCTGAATGCTGAGTGGTTGGAACTCCTTTATCTAGGCTCCTTGTATCTTTAGGCACTTTGCAGCCTGTTACAGTAAATCATTTGTTCCCATTTCTTTCATTTAATCTACTTAATATGCCAAAGATAAGAGAGTTAGACAGGCAAAAATAATACTTTAGTGCCAACAAGGTGAATCAAAACAAAATATAAAGCAATGAGGGGAATCAAAACTTTTGCACAATACTGTGTACACACACACAAACACACACACACACACACACACACACACACACACACACACATACAGTACAATTGAATACCAACATTTTCCAAGTACATATAACTTCTCAATCTGCTTCTGATTTCTGTGTATTTCTGATGCCATCTTTCGCTATATGTCAAATACTGTGTGATAAACATGACCACCCTGCTTCTCTGATGCAGTGTTTACACCCGACTTGTATTTCTGTCGACCTCAGGCTGAAACCGTGGACGGCATCCCTGCCAACATGACGGGTGAAGTGTTCTCCAAGTTCGACAAAAACTATGGCTTTGTGTGCCTCAACAAGGACCAATTGCAAGGAATCTGCCACAACTACCGGGTCCGCTTTCTATGTGGCAAACTTGGTATGTGTGGAATGCATTGTACCCTGCACTGAGAAGGCTCTGTCCCGGAGACAGACATTTCCCAGCATGTTCCAAACTCGCATGCATGTGTTGCAAAGTGTTTTGTTTTGCACTGGAGGATAATCTAGCTCATGCAGTACTGAAAGCTAGCAGTGGTGCCTCTAACATGCAGCATACTTGCATATATGACTTCTAATACTCACTACTAAACCAACCTCTTAATTCTACCCCTGAAAATTACTTTAATTTTGACCTTAATTTCCCATGCAGGAAATTAAGGGAAATTAAGGGAAAAAGTGCACAGATTAAGGCTGATTAAGGGGTAAAACTACTGAAGTTTCCCCTTACTTTTTCAAATTTGCCCCTTAAATAATATAACCTCCTGAATTAGCACCTTATATTTAAGATTAAGGGGTTCCACACTCATGCCTTAAATCTAATTTTAAGGTAAAATTGAGGGGTCTGTTTCACAAAGTAACTGCCACTTAATTTAAATTAAGGGGTTTGGTGTATTTTCAGGGGCGAATTAAGGTAGGGTTAAGCACATTTGAAGCACATTGTGTTTTATAGTGACTGTAGGACATATTGATATCAACAGAAATGAACAGAAGTATGAACAACATTCAATTGTTAGGTGCACTTTTAAGTCGTATGGTGTCGGAAACCATATGAGCTAATTTAAGTCCCATATAGGTCCATTTGAGGCCTAGTCAACATATTTTTTCATCAAGGGTTCTGTTCTTAAAAAACTCCCGTCCACAAAAGCACTGTTTAAAAATATCTCCATCCACAAAATGCAAAATATGCTTTCAAGTGTGTGCCAAACCAGCAGGGTGCAATAGAGCCCTAATATGTAGTCAGGTTAGCCAATCAGAATCCTGAAAGTTATTCCCTGGTCCTCTATGCTTACAAAACCAAAGTCGAATAAAATTTACTTTCCTGTCCGCTTTCCCTGATTCTAATAATAATAATAATAATAATAATAATACATTTTATTTGAGGGTGCCTTTCAAAAACCCAAGGTCACCTTACAGAGAGAGAAAAAACAATAAAACAAAAATAAATTAAAACAGCAAGCAATAAACCAAGATTTGACAACAGATCTGTGATTAAAGCGAGTAAACCAGTTTGAACAAATGTGTTTCTGACTTCTGACTGATCTGGTCATCTGGTGATACAAAGAGTCTAAATAAAGGAGTTCCAACCACTCAGCATTCAGCACCACCATTATACTGATCACCACCTGATCATCTGGAATCACCTGCACCTGTTGCTTCACTGGCTCAGGCCTTAAGATAGATGTCCTTTGCTCTGTATGAATAATTCATACATTGGCTTAAGAAGCAAAAAACATTCTGAAACTAATCAGGTTCAGGGACAGGACTGAAAATGAGAGCCTTTGAAAGTTCTTCAGGAAGCCTGGAAGAACTGTTCCTCAAAATCAAATTAAAAATACAGGAAAGTCTGACTCTTTGGAAGCAAAAATATGAAGAAATGAGCAACAGCTCAAGAGCAGATTGATTAGGATGGGATTCAGCTCGAGTGGTGGGGGTGTTGCATGTAGCGGTGACCTTTGTGACCCCTTGGTTCCTCAGCACATTTGGAGAGAAACTGGATATTACTGGAAACATGTAAAAAGTCTTGTTAGCAGGTTAAAACGGGCACTATTTTTGCCTCTGCCGACCATTTCAGAAATCATGTAAACGAAGGAGATGACAGACACACTGGCATTATTTATAGTACCTGTCAGCTGTATTACCACCTTGTAGCTGCAGTGCAGAATTAAAGAAACAAACTTCATTCACTCAACACACTTAGGGTGACTGTTCACGTGGCTGTGAGATTTGAGAAAGCGTAGCTGTGAGGTGTGTTCTGAGCGTGTTTGGGCCGGTCTGCTCGTGTTGCTAGATGGCAAACTGCCTCTTGTTGTCTCAGAGAGCAGAGAACTTTGGGAGTTCCTGGCACGCTCGGGCGGTCAGGAGTTCACAGCTACCTATGCAAGTAGATCACATCAGTATTTTGATGCGCTGCCCAGCACCGCAGAGATAAGGAGATAAGGGTACCTGGAGCAGAGGCCTGAGCAAGTTGCCTCTCGCAGGAAGCATGAATTTACAATGACTCATTGGGTTTTAGACAGAACTGACCTCACAAGCCGGTTGAATGAGCCCATTCTGTAATGTCATGATAAAATCTCTCTAACTGTATGTAGCAAACACACGCTACCAGTCAAACACTTTTGCAAACACTGAGATTTTCGACATTTGCTTGTTACTCACTCACTTGTTACTCTAAAAATATACTCCACTAACAAATACATTTACACACTATTCACCATTTGAGTGCTTTTATTAACCAGAAAATGTCATGTTTTATTCATCACTACTGACCTATAAAAAGCCACTTAATATAATTATAATGTGGATCACCACACAGCTGTTCGATGTTTAATGAGCTATTAAATGATGAAACAGTGAACTAGTGTATTTAAAGTTTAGAATTTGATTCTGCATCACCAAACAACCAGTTAATAAGATGTCAGACATACACTGTTACATATTCTTTCATCTTATTAAGGAAACATTTGACATGTTTTCATTTATAGTTGCTGATACAACAACGTCCCAAACCTTAACAAGAATACAAATCTGCAGTTTATGAAATAAATGGATAAGTAGTAAAAAGCTGTGGCGTGATCAAATGTTTGACTGGTCGTGTACTTTCAGAAAATGATGCTATAGATCTTCTTTGGATGTAATCCTATACATAATATGGGTTGCTTGGCAGTTACTGCCTAACATCCTAATATTTTATGCAACCAGTTCTCCTTTTTGACCTTTTTGACCCTTTTCGGCACTCCCATATTGTAAACATTTACATAATGCAGGTAGTTTAAGAAGACATCAGTGACCTCATCAATGACTATTAAAAGGAAGCGGCATTTATAAAAAGGAAGAACTATTTAAACCATACCTTTTCCACTATGATGAAAGAGTAAAAGATAATTAACAAGTCAGAATTCAGTTCAGTTATGTTGACACAATGTGTAAGTGCATAGACAAAAAGGACTGCGGCTTCACTGTGATTCACCTACGCATTGTTCAAGAAGGCCCGAACCAGTGAAGAAAGGTGTAGGTGATTCCAGATGATCAGGCGGTGATCAGTATACTGCTGGTGCTGAATGCTGAGTGGTTGGAACTCCTTTGTCTAGGTTCCTTGTATCTTTGGGCACTTTGCAGCCTGTCACAGTAAAACATTTGTTCCCATTTTTTTGTATTTAATCTACTCAATATGCCAAAGATAAGACAGTTGGACAGGCAGAAACTAGCATTTTTGGAACCAACGAGGTGATTCAAAGAAAAACATAAAAAAGGAGGGGTTCCTCAAGGCTTTTGCCTAGTACCATATACTGTATGTGTAATAGATGTAACATTAGAGCTCTGCAAATACCTCATATGTATTTTTTCCTTAATGTGACATACTTTTTAGTAAAACTGGATAATCTGGCCTAAAATAATTGAAGCCAGTACATTATTTTATTATGCTGGGTTCCAACCTTGCTACCAAAAATAAAGACATGACCTGAAAAGACGAGAAAAATCAGCAGTTGTTTAATTGTGATTTTTTGGAGACATAAGGATCTAAACTGTGTCCTGAGTTTCCTGTATAGATAATGAGGGACGGGCATCGCTACAAATGTTCTGCTCAACAAATGTGTGTTGGTGATGAGCAGAGTGCTGCTCCTGTTCCTCCATTGATCAAATTCAGCAGTTGTGTTAGAGTATACTAACACTGCAGAAACATACACTCCAGATTTCAGTACTGACTAATTAAGAACCAAGACCAGTTTAGTACTAGTTTCTCCATCTTCAGTTAGAAGGTGTTTAGAGGTTAGAAGGAACACACTTTGAAGAAGAAATGAGAACTTTGTGTTTTGGATAAGAAATTGATTAGATTGTGCACTAACAAACACTGGAACTTGACATGAACACGAACTTTATGTCCATTTACATTTTCAGGCCAAAAACAAAGTCAAATGTGTTCACCTTGTGCAATGCTAACCTGGGCTTTGTCACTCAGTAGCTCCAGCACATCATTTAAGCAGGAAACTTTATACATCAAGCATGTCTTGGCTGCTTGAATGCATTTGGAGCAGGAGGAACATTCCATACATGAGGTTTTTGGATGAATAATAACAGTATCATGGAGTATCAGCTCGGGTTCCTGACCTCCAGGGAAGAGCGCAGCACCTGAGAAGCAGGCTAACGCTAACCCTGATCTACAGTCAGTGCTCTCTGTTTGTGGTGAAGATACTGAATCATATTCATGCTGTGGTTTTATGGTTATGGAGGGAGTTTGTACTGTTTGCCTTGTTTTGTTGCTGACTGAAGCTCTGACAGCCCACTCGGGGCTGACAACACACTTTCTCTCAAACAAAATTGTACTCAGGTTATGAAAGCTCGGTGGAGTAAAAGCTCTTTCTCCATCGTTGAGCTGATTTTCGATGGACGAGAAGTGGTCCGAGGTCACTGCTGACAGTTGTTAACCTTCCTCCAACAGCTCCGGCACTTAGCCGCGTGTTTAGCCTCGGTTAAAAATGGATGTGAAAACCTTTTGTAAATGCCTAAAACACACAATGTTTTCATCCTAAACGCAGCAAATGCATCCGTGTGTGTGAACAGTACTGTGCAAAAGTCTTAAACTTATATTTAAAACCTGTTTTGCTTAGCCGTATATGCTTTCAAAAGCTAAAATCAGAATGTATTCAAAAATATTATTACAGTAAGTAGTGAGTTTCACATACCTCAAATACCCGGATCAGCTCAATCGATACTTTGTGAGATTGAATAAGGAGCTGCTGATGGAGTTCCACAAAGGCCGGAAGCATTGAGGTGAAAACACAAGATCTTTGAATCTGTGGATCTTTGAAGTAGGTGGGGAAAACCCACAGAGTGAGAGGGGCCGGAGAGCAGACGAGCAAAAGAGCAGCAAATGGCAGATGAGTAGGAGAACAAACACTGCTTTTAGATTGTTTTCACCATTTTTTATCTGATAAAATCTGCTTTTACTAATACGCTTTGAGTTTTAGTGGTTAAGCGGTTTGTTTCCACGCAAGTTGTTTCCATGACCACACATCATAGCCCATCCTAAATGTGTTAGATCTTGTTGATTGCTAAACAAGGCCCTGTTCCATTTGCCATCAGAGCACTTCCACAGCAGAACTGTTCCACTTTTACGCCTTTTACGAAAGTGTTGTTTCTGCCTTTCAGCGCTAATGCATGCTAATGAACGTTAGGCAGCATGGGCCCTGCTACATCAAAAGCCCCGCAGGGCCGAACGCACACATTCACAATGACTGACTGATCCCACAGTGTGTGAATGACAGACCAGGCAATGTTCAGAGAAAGAAGGCGACAGCAGGACATCAATTTCTGCAATTCGTAATGGACAGATTAGCCACATGGAAAGGCTAGCATAATACAAACCTCTGGAGAAGGAGTGACTGCTGGCCATAACCTTTAAGCATTGTTACTCGCTTTGAATGTACTAATGAATTTTGTCATGTTTCAAAGCCGTACCGTCATTGTGTTAGTAATTAAGTCAAAAAGGCACCATTGAAGATCGCATCGTACAGTAACAGTGCTGATCCGGGGCCAGCGTTGGCCAGCGCTCATCATTGTGTCCGTACGAGTAGGGCTGAGTCTGGGTCAGTAACTAAACTCAAATCTGGCATGAAGACTTCCATTGAAGCAGAACATGCTGACAGTGATCAGAAAATGGTCTTTAGGTGCTTAATTGCTTGGCAGGTTGTATTGGGCACTTTCTTCATGATTAAACGTGAGTAACTGATCACACTGTGAGGGAATGAGGGGCGTTTTGAGAAAAGAGAGGACCTCAGGATGCAGATTTCCGCAGGTTTAATGGGTAGTGACAAAGCTGTTTGTGAAACTTTAATTGCTAATATTAGCTCATTAGCTAGTCTGATGTATTTCCTCCAATAAAACAAAAGGGTAAAGGTCGAGATCTTAGCTTCACGACTGCAAATATGGTGGACATCTGGAAGTGAAAAAATAAAATGAAAAAATGAATTGTGAAAAATAGCACATATAAAATAATGGAATAAAATAAATATAAATATATTTTTGATATATTAATAAAATATGGAGGAGATAACTGTGGGAGCTGGTTGTTACATTGGTTGTAGTGTGTGTGTGTGAGTGTGTGTGTGTATGTGTGTGTGTTTGCTGAGTGAGAAGAACAGAAAAGTGGAATAAAAACAGAACAGGTTGGGCGCTGGCGCTTAAAACTCAGTAATGTGTACCTCTGCTGCCATCGTCACCACTTTTTTATGAAATGCATCCTGGGAAACTTGACTACACCCTCCTCCATAAAATCCATGAGCAGAGGACATTCCTGAGTATTTGATCTGTATTTGGCTACATGGGAACTCTGAAGTTGAACTACACTTGGGCCGTGACTGAAGATGTTCCAATAAGTCCATGAGAACACAAGTACTGAGTAGAACATTCATTAGCTTTGAAGTCATTACCTTATTTTGTAGTCCCCTGGTGGCCAGTCTATATAATTTAATAAAACAGTTTCAGCTTTGTTATCATATTAACTAGCTCTGTGAGTGTCAAATGTTGTGGCTCCCTGTTGAGCTGGTAGCGAGCAATGAGTGTCTCTCCACAAAAACAGCCAAAATGAAAATGTTTCAACACAATGATAATTTTCAAAATACAACTACGTACAAAGATTAAGTTCTTTTTGACTCTGGGGTCACTCACATTCTCATTGAAAAATATTCAGTCATATTTGTCAAGAATGACAATGCATAGTTTTATTGAAGGAACTCCAAAACTCTGTATAATAGTTTGAAAAAGAGTTAATGGGCTAATCAGTTACAACTGTTGTATCTAGGAAAAGTGAACAGGCTTTACATTCCCAACACAAGTCGAAAACCTGGAAAACGGCCCCAAAAGTTCCCACTTGTAATCATGACCTGAAAGGATCTTATTAGGCAATAATTCAATAAATGGCCTTCAGGTGCTCAATTGCTCAGCGGGGTCGTCTGTGGGTTTTCTTGATGACTAAACGTGATAATTGATCACGCTGAGTATAAACGGCAGCTCATGGGACGTTTGGAGAAAGGAGAGGATGGCAGGCTGAAGATTTCCACACATTATCGTGAAAAAGGCAGTCAAACAAAAGCTTGAATAATGAGCGCCTCTGGAGAAGGAGTGGAGAGAGAGGGAAGGGCAGTAATTATAGAAAAGAACTTTCCTCATCTCACTCGTCTCACCCCCGGAGAAAACTGGACCTCGACCAGCTGTGTATTATAGATCATCCTGCCACCGCTTCAGCTTTGATATAATACCATATAATACCACTCCACTCCCATTCAGCTCCAGCACCATGCCTCATTTTACTCGACAAATTCAATCTTGGTGATTAAGGCCTATGATTTTCTCCGAAGATCAACACCCTCCCTCCCTCTTGTTCATTTCCTATCTTGGCTTCCAAATGTCAACCCAAGTACACATTAGCTGCCAACGATGTGTGTCATCAGTTTATACTTTTATACAGTTTATATATCAGTTTTTTATTATCAAACCTAATGACAAAGTGTGCAAATCGGGATTTTCTTTAAAGTTTTTTTTAAATATAAAATGACTATATTTATGTTGGAGACGTCTGCTTCAATTCCTCAAGTCTCTGCAGTGAACTGTTTCACAGCAGTTCCACTCATAATGATTCTCATAATCACCAAATTATGGAGAAATGCTGAAAAATGTGTGGACTTCTCTCTAAGTACAATTTGATTGCAGTAATCGAATGCATTGTCCAGCCTCAGTGGTGGGAAATCCATCATATTCATTGCTCTCTAAAATTAATTTCCTATTTACAGCCATTCTTGCAAGAGACAAGCAGATTAGGGCTGTTCTTGGTTTTTATCTTAGCCTGAAATATGTGAGACATTTAATCTTTGAAGAATGTAATCTTTCAGCGAGGCAAAAATATCTTTTTATTAAAAATGACCATATTACTTAAAATACATGTGGTGCGGCAATTGGCCCTAGTGGATTTAGCACTTACTGCATATTGCTTTTGCAAAAATAACACTGATGCCATACAAAAACTGAAAATATATATACATATTCTTTCATATAGCACACATACACACACACACACACACACACACACACATATGTGTGTGTGTGTGTGTATGCGCAATGTTAAATGCATTATGAAAATGTAAGGTTATAATATATGGATTCAAATGCAGATTAAAATAAGTAAAATGTAAAAAAGATAAGTAACAAGATATTGTGTCTGTGTTTGTGTGTGGGTCTGTGTTTGTGTGTGTGTCTGTGTTTGTGTGTGTAGTCCGTCCCCAGGCTTCCATCTCTGTAGACACTCACTCCAACTGCACCGTTCTGGAACTAGCGGACGAAGCTCAGGGCTGGCAGCCGAACGACAGGCTGGTGGTGGCCAGCACCGACTATTCAATGCTCCAGTCAGAGGAGTTCCGCGTCCTGCCCTGTCCCACATGCACCAGGAACCAGGTCAAAGTAGAAGGTCAGTCTCTGACATGTATGCCTGTATGCAGATGTTCAGATTTGGCCGCGGTAAAGAAAAACATCTGTTTCATTAATATTGTAGTTGAAGAAGCTCACATCTTGCATTTTTATCATTATCATTTATCTGATTATTTTTATGTGGATTTCTGAGGCTAGAAAGGAATAGTGGAACCTGTTTTACCAGATGTTTATACACACTTACAGACGTTTGAGCCCTCCCTCGGATTAAAAAAAAATCACATTTTATTATAAGAAAGCATTAGAAGCACTTAAAACAAATATAACTGACTGGTTTTCAATATTTTATAGTGAAAGTGACCATTCTGTCATACGTGAACACGCCGCAACACACAGTGTGAACAGCACGAAATTCTTCCTCTGTATTTAATCCATTCACCAAGTGAAGCAGCGGGTGGCCAGGAACACAGCGCCCGGGGAGCAGTGTGTGGGGACGGTACCTTGCTCAAAGGTACCTCAGTGGTGCTTAGCAGTCTTTGGAATCGAACCCACAACTTCCTGATGGCTGGGCGAACTTCCTAAGCACTAGGCCACCAGCTGCCCCAAGTCTGTAGAAACACAAACTATTGGTTTTGAAGAGACATATCATGTCTGTCTTAGTACACTGACTTTGTGTTGTATCATGAAAAAAGAAAAGCCTCACTATGTTCTTCAACATCAAGTTCATTGTATCACTGGACAAAATTTCATTCTTCCACAGGATAATGATCCCAAGTGTTCCCCCTAAATTGTGCTAAAATTATATCCAGTCCAAAGAAAAGCATAAAGTTTAATGAATGATGTCTTGGCCTCTCCAATCTCCAGATCTTTCTCACACTGAGCTGTAGGGAGGAGCAGGACAACAAATTCTAAATTAGCATCCAGCAAATGAGACAGAACTGTTGCTGGAAAAGGTGCTGGGAGAGTTTGGGCACAAGTTAATTCCAAAAATTGCTGGAAAAGATGCAGCAAATCTGTGCTGCTGTGATAAAGGCAAGGTGAAGGGTTTTTTTTATGAAACCTGAACATAAACTTTCACATCCATTAAACTGTACTTACAGTGTATATTGTCACATTTCAAAACCAGTCAGTTATACTTGTTTTAAGTATGTTTAATGTTTTCTTGTAATAAACTTTTGAAAGAGCAGCGTAGCATTTATGTTTTTTTTTTTAATCTGAGGGTGGGCCCAAACCTCTGGCCTGTAGTGTATTTAATTTTTTCTTGTGAAACGGGCCTACAAGTTTGAGGAATACCAGGGAGGCGGGGCCTAATGTAGGCCAGCGGTCTACTCAGCTTAGTATTTAAGGCTAAAGTGCTTCACCAATCGCACCCTGTCTGTCACTGAGATGTCGTCATGGTGACCCACAGGGACTGGGTGGAAAGTGCGATGTGCAGTCACATGGAGAAAATAATGTTCGCCATAATTACATAAAAATTTCCTCCTTTGACCTAAATTTCTGATCCGTCATTGCTCCCAGATTCAGCTACAAGTCACGATGAGCTGCCTGTGTGGAATTTCCCCCCCTCCGGCCTTAAAAAAGCAGATGATTTTTCTCCTTTGGAGTGCTTTAAATCAGATTAAGTGGGTGAAAAAAGCACACTGAAAATCACCAGAAGTGTCAGACCACTGTGTGAGGTGCTCGCCCTTGTGCTTGGGCTCTTGGACGCTGGTTGTCTCTCAAACTGATTGACTTTTGCAGGAATTGGAGGCTACGTGTGGTGCGGTGGTGCCAAACAAACTATCAAGGCCAAATAAAGTCAAATAGCTTTCAGCACTCTGGTGACATAAGCTGTTATTATGGAGATGATGGACACAGTGATGTGGAGAGGAATCTGTTTGCCTGCATATTTTGGAAGAGTTCCTCTGTGACCCCTGCTTCGCCCTCCGGGGGCGGCCAGAATGTGGGAAAGCGCTGTCAAAACTCTTTCCATGCCGCATAAAAAGCAACAAAGTGACAAATGTATTGGTGTTCTTTCAGCCAATAAAATGCATGAAGTAATGCTGACCACTTTATCTACATGCAACTATATAGTGTGGCTTTAAGGTGTGTGGTGTCGCCAATAAAGTGGTCAGCAAGTGGAAGCACAAGGCTGGTATTTCTAATAAAGTGGCCAGTGGGTGGAAGTACAGGGTAGATGTTTCCAATAAAGTGGCCTCTGAGTAGAAGCACAAGGCTGGTGTTTCTAAAAAAGTGATCAGTGAGTGGAAGTACAGGGTAGTTGTTTTTTTAAAAAAGTGGACAGTAAGTGGAAGCACAAAGCTGGTGTTTCTGATAAAGTGGAGAGTTAATGAATGCACAGGGTATGCGTTTTCACTAAAGTGGCTAGTAAGAGGAACTCCACCTCCTGGACTAGTGCCACCTAACTGGTGCCACAGTTCATCTCCTAAAGTGAGTGTCCTTTGGTCAAACCTGTCTGGTTGACCTTTTCTTCACCTCATGGTTTTCACTGTCTCATTACAATGCATTGCGTTTTAATGATAGTGATCCATTGTACATCAGGCTAATTATCTTTAACACGGGTTTTCTTATAAACACTGACAGTCGGCATAGGGAAATGAACAGAGTGATTTTCTTCTGAATAGAACAGAATATTGGCAATGCAGGCAAGCTGATTTACATATGATTTCAGTCTGAGTCACTGCAGACACATCTGAGCACCATGTGTTGATGCATATGGCCCAAACCTTATCAGTTTACAATGCAGCTACTAGTGCCGTCAAAATACCAGGTCTAAACAGGGTTTTTGGTTCTCTGTCATGAAAACGGTAGCGCTGTTTAACACTTACATCTCAGACAAGCACACACACACACACACACACACACACACAGGTTTGTTTCATAGCATGGCTTTTGATTGTGTAGAACAGTTTGTCTGATTAGATTTACTATTTGTATAGAAATAAACACATTCACACACACATGCACGCACACACTTGCACTATGCAATCCTGACTGCGGCCTTTCTGTGTGCTGGCAATGGTTTTTCAGTCTGCAACTGCAGAGAGAGGCTCATTTTTGTGTTTTTTTGGACTTCTAAGAGGATTAGAATGCTTCGGATTTCAAAAGGTTAAAGAAGCACTGAAAACAAACACGCGTCTGCTGTCATCAGCCGAAGATCAGCTGTCAGGACGGAGCCGTTCGGAAAAATGACACCCATAATTGCTCTCCCCTGGAGGCGGCAGGTCGAAAACACCGCTCTCACCGTACCTGCCTTTCATTAGGCACGCAAATCCTCACTAGCGTGTTTCCACGCCACCTCCAAACCCACAACCCCCCCAACTGCCCCCGCCCCCACGCTCCCTCAACCTGCTGAGCTCGTGTTTCATAGCCCACGTTGTTTTTCAGCCTCCAGAGTCAGGCTGCACGATGTATCGTTTGTTGAATATATTACGATACTTATGCTGGAGAAAGCTGCAGCATGCAAATGAGCCAAACAATCACAGCGATTTTTGCCATGACCAATCATAGACCCATGTGAGGTTCAATGGGTATTTCAGTGAATCGAGGTGATCAAGCAAAAGTGAGTTGTTTTGGTCAAAATGATACCAGTGACTAATAATAATAATGCATTTTTTAAATTAAATAATTAAACATATTAAATAATGAAACAGAGAAACACTTTTAATACATTATTAACAAATAATTAAATAAATAATATCAAGAACAAAAATAATATCATATTATTTAATCAACTGTGTGGATTTCACATATGCCCTCTGCAGCAAGTTAAAAATGATATACTTAATTAAATTAATAAATAAATAGTATAGCACCTCAAACTGCTTTATAGGGGAATCACAAATCTAAACATGAAACCATATATAAAAATTCACATTATTTATACACCAATGTGTTTAATATTAGCCATATAGTCTAATCAAGTCAAGTTTATTTATGTAGGCCATTATTATACACATATGTCGTTCAATGTGCTTTACTGGAATATAATACAAATGTTAAGCATAGAAATAGTAGGAGGGTATAAAAATAAAAGATTGATAGAAATAAAAGAATACACAGAAAATCAATAAAAGAAGATTAAAAGTGCAATGGAAGTGCAGATATTTAAAAGAAGTGCAATGTTAGCGTTCTCTCCATATCGTGCAGCCCTAATCCAACCGTGGGCTTCGTTTGTCAGCCGTGTTCTCTATCCTTCCAAGTCCCCGCACACACAGTGAGTCAGAGCTACTGACAAAACCCATCAGCACAAAGCCGGCTGCCCCATCAGTCCTAACAAGTTTTCCGGCATTCATTACTTTTCCTCCTGCATTTTCATTTCTGCGACCCTGCCTTTGAATTTAAGCTTCAATTTCTTCTCCTGGACAGTGTGCAGGGTAATTGTGTGAGTCAATGGGGACTGGAATCAGGGCATAAAGGCACGTTTACCTTCTGCTGCCTCCTCCAGGAGCTGGAAGCATTGCTGTCAAAAGTATTTGTTCCAGTGCACAATCAGTACAAGCCTAGGGTCCAGAGGTCATTTAGTAGGGCGCTGCTCCCCAAAACCAGTCATCATGCACCATTAAACTCACTATTTTAGCTTTGTTCTTCTATACTGGTAAACTTACCCTGTTTAAACTCCGCGTGAGAAGACACTGGACGGGATGTACGGCCACAGTTTGCACACACAGTCCTTGGCATACACTCTGAGCTGGAGTAGAATCAAACACCCGTTTGATTAATTCATTTTCACTGCTCTCTCTTCATCGCTGATTTTTTATTTTCTATTTTCTCTCAAGCTTATTGATGAGTCAGTTATCTCACTGGACTTTTTAAGCCATCTACCTTACGAGCACACTGTTAGTGGGTGCAGATAAGTACTGTTTAAAGGTAAACCATGGATTACCTCAATAAGTACACCTTTGGTGATTTGCTGTATATTAGGCGGACAGACCTAGTGTATATTTTACCGCACAGAGAGAAGGCTCTGGTTCAGTTCCTGGCTGAGGGTCCGTTTGCCCCCCATGTCTATGTGAGTTTCTGCCGGGATCTCCTGGGTCCTCCCGCAGTTCAAAGATAGGCGTGCAAGGGTGGATGGGAGATGCTAAAGTGCTAAATTTCTCCTAGATGTGACTGTACGTGTGTGTGTGTGTGTGTGTGTGTGTGTCTGCCTTGTACTAGACCTCTCCAGGTCTTCAGTTTTTGCACCATTCTTAATGCACTGTACTAGTTTAATTGTAGTAGTTCAGGCTGAAGCCCAGCTGCTCAGGCACTCTAACTCTGATAGAGTCTGCAATTGTAGCCTTCACTTTCAAAAGCAGCTTCTAAACTGCTGTCTGAGACTAGACTGAAAATATTTTTCATAGTTTCAATTTCATATATTCAATTTATGAATATCTATAATATATCATCATTTACAATATAAATATTTAATCATATTAGAATTTTCTGTATGTGTCAGTAACAACACTCCTGAATATTGTTAAAAAACTTTTTAATAGTGTAATATTAATCTGTTTCTATGATATGTGAGTGTTTTTTGCTCTGTCAGGTTTACGAGACGACTTTGTATCCCGTCTGATCTCAAAGAGCTTTCTCTCCACATCAAATCCCTGCGTGTTTTCATGTTTTGCAACTGTAATTGCTTTTTTATTTTGGCCCCACAGGGTGAGTTTCGGTTTGAAAAACACATCTGTGTGAAACCTGAAAACAGAGAGAACACGGAGAATGTCTTGTTTTGGGAAACGTCCTCAGCTCAGTTCAGGGAGGGATGGCTTCACTGTGGAGAATGGAAAGAATTTGGAGGGGGCTGTTAGAAGTTAATCTGATAAGAGACAGAGCGAAACCTCACTACAGGCATATGTGTGGGGGTAGAGAAAGTTCTTTTAATCCCACTGACAGGTTTACACACACACACACACCTGCAGAGGGTGTCACTGCTGAGCACGGCTGTCTCGGGACTGATGGAGGTCTAATTTGCAGGTTCAGAGGTGCGATCTTAACTTGTGTAATATTTTGGGATTATTTACAGTTGCATGTCTGGGAATATAGAGGTTGAGACACACACACACACACACACACACATTAATGTTACATATTTCCAATGTTTGGAATAAGCCGTCGATAGTATATAAATGATTTCATTAACCATTTGTGTGTGTAAATTGATTTTAATATGGTATATGCAATGAAATCATGGAATTCTGATAAATAAATGGTAATAAAATTAAAAAGAAATCCAGAATTAAATCTTCATATTACCCAGAATGAAGGTCTAATAAAATTACAATCCAGAATAAAGTTCTGAGAAAATTAATAAATTAATATAAAATTCTAATACAATTAATTTCCAGAATGAGATTAGATAATTGATATATTACACGTAGTTGTACATAACATATTATATATAGTAGCATATATAGTATACATAATATATAGGCAAAATACTTAATTGTAGAATACAGCACCTAGTGTGACTAATGTGGAACACTTTATTTCAGGGTAGAGTGAAAGAAGTTCATTATTAGAAGTCAATCATTAATTTATTATATTATTATTAAATAAAATAACAAGCATAAGTATGGCAGATGATCCAAACTTATGAACAGCAGTGTATTTCAAGTGTCTACACACACACGCGCGCGCGCACACATGCACACACACACACACACACACAAACACACACACACACACACGCTGGTTTGTTGTGTGTGAGTGAGAGTGGAAGGATTTGGGGGGGTCATTCATATGTAATGTGATTAGAAATTGTCCGCAGCCTCCTGCGGTCTGTGAGTGTGTGAATGTGTGTGTGTGTGTGTGTGTGTGTCTGTGTGTGTGTGTGTGAGTGTATGAGTGCTTTTTGGCCGCGGGTAACATGGGCACCTTACAGAGTGGAAAACCCCTGAGCAGAGCGCTTGTCCCGGCAAAAGAGAAGGAAAAGAGTTAGTGTTTTCAGGTCGAGGGGGGCGAGTGCTTGCAGTGCGTCCCTTGCTCACTTTCACCTGCAGGGAGATGAGGGTCCATCCAGCTGGCTCTGGCTTCACTAAAAGCTCTCTGGAGCCCATCGGGAGGCTTTCAGAGCGAATACAGACGCAGAGGATGGTGACCTTTGGAGAAGCCTACATTTATTAATCTCTGCTTGTCTCTCGCAGATCAGCGTTGTTTGTTTTTCCTCCTTCATCTCTATTATGTGTGATTATGTGTTTAGTTGAGTGCCTATTGTGTACAGAGTGTACATCTATCTATCTATCTATCTATCTATCTATCTATCTATCTATCTATCTATCTATCTATCTATCTATCTATCTATCTATATGCCTGTCTGTCTCACTTTCTAGTATACTTTTCCAACTAGCTGATTAACTTAATAATCAGCTATCCGACTAACTTTCTGAGTAACTGTCCATCTTGCTGGCCTGTTAACTGTCCATTTCCATCTCCAGTCTTCCCCGTAACTCCCTGTGACATTTCTCTACTCAGCCTGTCGTGTTGCTCTATTTTGAGCTCAGACATCTCTCTCCTCCCCCAGATCTGGACCGGGGTGATTCATCATGTCTAAACAGCGCGCACACACACACACACACACACACACACACACTCACTCAAGCTGTCGATTATTAAAACCTAATCATGTCTATTCCTGGCTCTGAAGAGCATTGTAATTAGGAACACTTGTTGTCCTTGGCTGTTCCAGGCTGTTTGCAGGTGAGCGGCTGCTGGCTTTGATTAGTTGTGCCGTTTGTGGAGTCTAACGCCTGCCTGTTTGTGCTCAACCTTTGTTAAATGTTTTCAAAACAGGAGAATGTTTAGGTCTGGTTCAGCTCTGCGCTGTGCTTCAGTGCAGTTAATGCCACACTGTTACCTGCTCACAGTTCCTTTCATTTATTTTTCATGTTGTGGAATAATACTCAAATACAGATACTAATCACTATTTAACCACCAGTAGTAAGTTGGGGTGTTTATTTGATGGGTGGATGGATGGTTGGTTGATGAATGGATGGATGGATGGATGAATGGATGTTTGTTGGTTGTTGGATGGATGGATGGATGGATGGATGGTTTGTTGGTTGTTTGGTTGGATGGTTTGATGGTTGATAGGATGGTTGGATGGATGGACCGATGGTTGGTTAATGGATGGATGGATGGATGGATGTTTGTTAGTTGTTGGATGGATGGATGGATGGATAGATGGATAGATGGTTTGTTGGTTGGATGGTTTGGTGGGATGGACGGACGGACGGATTGATGGTTGGATGAATGGATGTTTGTTAGTAAGTTGGTTAGTTGGTTGGATGGATGGAAGGATGAATGGATGGATGTTTATTAGTTGGTTGGTTAGTTGGTTGGATGGATAGATGGTTTGTTGGTTAGTTGGTTGGTTAGATAGATGGATGGTTGGTTGTTTTTTTCAGAGACAAACAGGTGAGGGGTGGACAGGGTGTCAATATATCATCAGTTATTCAAGCAACACATTACTAAAGGCAGTATTCATAAGATGTCATGACACTTACATAAACATTTCATGACTTAAACCTTTG
>JBBPCX010011890.1:0-17656 GCA_037974365.1 Hydrocynus forskahlii
TTGTTTTTCTTAATTTTGCTGCTCTTAACTTTGTACTGTCCACTTTCTGCCGTTACTAAGCAAATTTCCCACTTGTGACTCATAAAGGTTTATCTTATATTATCTCTTATCCTATCAGAAATGCATAGAAACTTATGTCCCGATATGTTATTTTTAACTAATGTGAGAATGTAAACACTCTTTACAAGTCTCTGACTCTCCAGTGCTCTCTCGCTCTCTCTCTCTCCAAAGTTCTCTCTCTCTCTCCCTCTCTCTCTGCTCTGTTATCCCAGTGCTGCGTGACTGCCCCTCCAGCTAAGACAACAGCGCTGTTTCCTGAACCCCTGTGCTCACACTCCGCTGGGCTCCAGCTCTCGCTTCCTCTCATCTCCTCTAACGTGCTCTGACACCCCCACCTTTGAAGTCCCGAGGTGCTGCGGCTCAACAAAAGCAGCCTGATCCGTGGCTGACGCACCAGTAGCTCCGCTTACGCCTCTGGACGAGCCTCCAGCAGCCACCCCCTGCTCTGACCTGACCCCATAGAACTCCGCACGTCTCCCTGACGTGTGGCAGGCTGCTTGGCTGGCAGGAAGTTGCACAAGCAAATTATGAGTGCTATAAAGCCTGTTAAGAGCCTGTGGAGACACTGAGGCCGTCATGGACTCCGAACTGGGATATTATAACTCCTAAAGCTGCAGTAACTACCCGGAAGACTTGCTATTCAGTAGCTCCACAAATTATTCATCAGCTACTATTAATTCTGAATTGTTTAGGGACTATTATGAAACTAGTATGCAACTTATGCAGTTATGAACTGAAGCGTGGGCCACACATTAGAGTTTAATATAATCAAGGAAACAGCCCAGTCATAGAGAAAATAAAAAATAGTGCTAGGAGTTGATCAGTAGCACGAGCCCCTCCCTTATTCTACACAATGGCAGGCTGTGTTGAGCTGCGGCCCGCATGGAAAATGATTTCCTACACGTGTGCACATTTATATTCCTGTCTTTGTAGGCTGTTTCCATTACCTTCTGGCTGAGCAGCTGAATGCTGATATGCCACACCTCAGCCAGTTTTCAGAATTCCAGCCACAGTTCCTATTTTTCATAGTCGTACAGCCCAATATCCCTCTCTTCTTTAGTCTCAATAGAGGGAATTAGGCAACCTATAGGGAACCCTGGGGTGTCACCCTGTCCTGACTGCTAGCCTAGCCTCTTGAGACTATTAGCAATACTATAAGCAATATAGCATAGTATATAGTACATTATATACTGTCACTCTTAGCTCTGAAGTCAAACAAAATCAGACAGGAAGTAGTGATTTAAGGACACATGTAATGATGCAATAAAACCCTACCTAAAAGCAAAGGTTAAAAGTATGTTTTAAGGATAAAATAAAATTACATATGAAAGAGTGAGGTCACACACAACACACTCATACACAAACACACAAGGGCACACACACGTGTACACAAACAAACACACACAAACACACAAGGGCACACACACCTACACATACACAAACACACACTCTCTACGAAGCACAATGTACTTAAAATGTGCTTAACCTTACCTTAATTTACCCCTGAATATACACCCAACCCCTTCATTTGAATTAAGTGGCTGTTAATTTGTGAAACTGACCTGTTAATTTTACCTTAAAAGTAGATTTAAGGCATGAGTATGAAACCCCTTAATCTTAAAATTAAGGTGTTATTATTTAAGGGCCAAATTTGAAAAAGTAAGGGGAATCAGCCTTAATTTGTGCACTTTTTCCCTTCATTTTCCTTAATTTCCTATTTGGGAAGTTAAGGTCAAAATTAAGGTCATTTTGAGGGGTGAAATTAAGGATTTGTAGTGACTTTTGCTGCAGTGAGCAGGACTTGTGTCTGACAGTAATGGGCAGAGTTTATTAGCGATGAATGAAGCTTAGTCAGATAAGCAAAATTTTCACCCCCCACTTTAACAAGATCTCAGGATTCTAGAGTGAGGTGCGTTAGGGTGACACTATGACTGCAGTGCTACTTGTGTCACACTGATACCACATACACAGCTATGTATATAAAGATAAAGCTAAAACATGAATACATATCTGATTACGGACTGACTCGTGTAATGATCAGATTAGAAGTGCTTGTAAACATGCTGAAGGCCTATAGCACAAATCTGATTTTCTGCACTTATCCCATTATCACGTGCATGTAAACGACACACGACACACTCCATTTAAAATCTCACACTTGAAACATCCTTGTTCATGAATCACCAGCTATTGGTTGTGAACTATATTGTAGTTATATCCCTCAGCATGTCCTCAACTTAACACATTCACTCCTACATAAAATTTACGGTGCTGGTTGCTTGTTCTGTGCTAAAAACTCAACCCAACCTCTACGCATTTAAGCTGTCATATAGGAAACTTACAAAAACATAAAAAAATATATTGGAATATAATTCTTTGGATATAATGTTCATATTTAGGTTTTTAAAGTCACATTTTAAGAGAAGCTAAATGGCACCCTAAATGTGAAATAACCTGAAGATTAGCAAGCCTCATCTGAAAGGGTTTATTGTAATTTCAGCCATAAACACAGAACAGAGTGAAACGAAACAACTTTCCTCCAGGACCAACACACAGAACAAAGACAGAAACACCACAAGACTACATAAGGGTAGACAGGACAAAATACACAGAGAGCAGGAGAGAGAGAGCAAGACAGGCACAAGAGAAATGAAACAACAGGACAAAACAACATTTAGTGCAGCTGACATTTGAATGAATACAGTTTTACCACAGATACTGTTTTCTTAGCAGCAGAGTTGTTAGGTGTGCAAAAATACAGATTGTGAAATACATAATAAATAAAGGGCAGTTGTGGTTTAAGTTGTTTAAGCTGTTTGCAGCTGGATCCATGCCATCAGGCTACTATAGGGGGTTTCTGAAGTCAGCCCTGTGGAACTCAGGCACTACACATTTTTTCCCTACTTTTCCCATTATTTTCCTACTTTACACACCTGATCTAGCACATGGAACAGCTTGGTATTTACTTAACCCTTAGAACTGTATTAGTTCTCTGTGTATTAATAACATCTGATTTCAACAAATATAATCAGTGTAAAACAATCGAAAACCGGTGTTTGTTCTCCTACATGCTTGCCGTTTTCTGCTCTTTTACTCAGTGCACCGCCCCTTGGCCGCTCTCCAGACCCCCTCCTTCTGCAGGTTTTCCCACCCACTTGTAGGCGGAGACTATCCTGAAAGTTCTCCCGGGTTCAAAGAGCTTGTGGTTTCTCCCATTTGTTTCTAAAACTTAAACTAAAAGAAATTTGGGCATTTTTGTTCTTAATGGGTATTTGAGTCTAAAATCCCCAGTAGTGGTTATTATTATTACATGTTTTTAAATCACTTTGGTTCTGCGTGACATATGACGAAGATTTACTATTTGTTGCGCTTTCAGCATGGAGCTGTGCTTCTCATGATTGAAGGGCTAAAACGTCAAATCAGGCATGCTTGGTGAAGAAAAGCACAAATTGTGTCTGGTGTGGGGCAGACATTCCCAATCCCAGTCACTGGATCATGGCAGGTCAAGGCAGAGGAAGCAAGCCATTGCAGTTGCAGTTGCTAATGTCCTTTTCAATGAAGCTCAGATGGAGAAGGAGCGAGCCAAAGAAAAGAGGTGGTCTTGCATAGAACACGGGTAACACCATCATCCATCAAACCCTTACTCACACCCACTTCATCCATCACACAGCCTGACACCTCACAACAAAATAAAAACTTGGCCATGAGGCGCTCAAACAAACGCGGAGATGGCGGAACAAAGATGTCTTAGTCACAATGTTAGACTGAGGCGCTTGTTGGATTCGTGCCCATCTAACATAGGAAACCCAGAAGAGCCATCCTTCCCTCTGTGGTCTGCCTGTGGAGAAAACTCGGAGGACAGAGGCTTAACTTGTGGTCTGACCAAACAAGTGTGCTTACATATTGTTGACAGTGTTGTTTATGATCAGAGGTGGTTAGTAACTGGTTACATTCACTCAAGAAAAAAATCTGATAGATTTGTACTTTGTTCTAATTTTATATTACAGTTTACTTCTACTCCAGTATATTTATGATGAGCGACAAAAAGAAAGGAATGTACAGTGCAGGGAGATACGTTTTCAGACACTTTTGTTTTCAGGCAGAAGTATTCAGACACTACACATATGCTGGCTTGATGAGTCTGAAAATAAAATGATCTTCAACATAAGGTTCACACATTATTACATAAGATCTACACATAATTATGAAAACAAAATAATTCTTCATGTTTATTTTTTTCATACCTTTGTACTTGACTTATATGTATGTGTATTATTATAAGGAGTTTAACTCATATCTTTCACCCAGACTCAGAGTCTGCAATAAGGATTGCATATACATGCATATTTAAACACAATAAAACTTGCATATAGATGCATATTTAAACACCAAAAAAAAAAACTATTATTCGGAAATTTCTGGTTTTCGTTTTCTTTAAGTTTGGTGTTGGTAGTCCTGGTTCAACTGATGCACACGGTCGTTCTGACAGATTGCAATAAGTCTGTCAAAACTTAAGACAATTTAATAGATTTGTTAGTGATGGAGTTGCTGATCCTTCAAGTAGTGGGAGTGAAATGTACTGATCTTTCAAAAAGAAGTGGGATGCAATGAGCCACAACAAAAAGTTGTGGGGAAGTAATCTTTAGTGGTAACTGTAGCATTTATATGCACTATGTAGGCTCTGGCCCCCTGCAGCGAGTGGCTCGTGCGTGTGTTGACCTCTGCCTGTCTTCACGCTGATGAATGAAGTCTGGATGCACTCTGGACGACTCAGGCACTGCGTAATGTTGTCTTTCTCTTTTCTCTCTTCTCGAACCCAACAGGATTTCACCGGTTTTGCCTTCCCCAGGTCTTTTGGGCTCTAAACTCTTCCCCAGAGGACTAGGAGGCCCGCAAGGATAAAAGCGGAGAGCAGTGTTCCTGTCGCTTCTTCTGCTCAGATCTGCAGCCAACATAAGCTCAAGCTCAAGCCTGGAACATCACTGGGACTAAAAAAATCTTAGAAGTCGATTGTAGCGTCGTCCTGCCAGCTAGCAAAGAGCTGCAGAGGAGCCTGGGGCAGAGACTGAGAGAAGAGGCAGAGGAGGAGAAAGCAAAGAATGCAAGAACAGAGCACTTCACTGATTATTAATTTGGGCTTCGGCCCTCAACATAATGGTTTCAATCATGACCTCAGGCCAGGAAGACATCAAGACTGCGCTACTGCTGCCAAAACTATTACGTTAGCACGCGCTCCATTGCTATTACCCAATTACCCTCTCTCGGGGCAATTTGAGTCGGCAAAGTTCAAGGCGGAAAAACGTATAATTTACAAATGGGTTATTTATACTGGAGTGAGTGAAGGCTGGCAGGTCTGAGTGGCAGCAAGCACATACGGTTCCTAACAGGCCTTGTCCAGAAGCTTGGCATTTATTGCCTTTGAATTATCCAGCAGGATATGGGACACCAGCCCCACTGTTATAGTCCCACCCCCCTAACTCCCTTAAAAAAACCTGGCCAGCCTCACTGAGCAGTGGTCACATCTGTTTAAGCGGAGTGTGTCTGTAGTCCGTGCAATACATCCTTTGTCATTGGTTATCACGATATTGGCCTTTTTTCCGGTATGCAGCCTAACCTTCGTCTTCGCTCATCGCAAATACAAACGAGTGTCATGACGAGTAAAGGTGTTCTAATAGGCCAATAAATGATTTCAGTCCAAATAATTAGGTTAAACTACTGATTCGCCAGCACATTGCAAGGAGGAAAGGGCCTTGAGCCAACCCTCGTATATTGGTCTCTATTGAAATGCACATAAACGTAGGCTTCCAGTTGTTAGATTGATTGCTGGAGTGCATCTGTTGTATATGATGTGTCCTTGCTTGGGGGTGTGTGTGCGAGGATCTATGGTCCCAAAGCCAACGAAAGAATTACCTCAGCACGCAGAAACGCTGCGTGTTCCATTCACCCCATCTGGTTCACTTTAGCCCCGACATCAGCATTCAGCCTGGGCGCTTCCACCTCCAGAAACACACACACACACACACACAGACACACACACACACCGCACATATGAGTTATGAGGGGAGTGGTGGTGCAGCAGCTTTGTCTGGATTATGCACATTGAATAAGCCCCAATAAATGTATATTTCATGATCTTATTAGCAGTAATGTGTTACTGATGCTTAACTGTGTTGTTAAAGCAGCACCCAGGCTCACATAAAGGCCACAGGGGGAGTCAGATTGTGTTGAGCTGCAGCCTACCACCTTGTCTTTCTTCATTCCACGGACAATTCCACGGCACGGCATGATCCAGAGTTCGCAATAAAAGAAGGAATTTATAATTTTTCCGCATAATGTGACTCGCTGGGGCTGGAACTCGCCCGTCTTCCTGAAGCCATTTTTAGCTCGCTGAACTGAAAAGCAGAGCGAGGAGCACTCTGGCTGAAGAGAAAGAGGAGGCGGCAAAAGGTGAAGTAAGAGAGATGAAAATAAGTCGGGCCGAAGGGAACGAAAGGCTGTAATAAATGGATAAAATTACATTGCGGAGTTAAAAGGAGTAGCAGTAATCTTGAAAAGTGTATTATGTCTAGGGCTTAAATAGGGACTACTGAAACTCTGCTGTTCGTGTCAATCATCCGGCAGTCCCTTCTAGTGCATATAAAAACATTCAGGCTCCCTTCAACACCTCTAAAGCACCTAAACCCCTTCTCCCGCCCCCACGCTAATAAACCTGGCCCTCATGCCGACTCCTGTGCCCAACAAAGACTTCTTTGTTCCATTGGAGAAAGAGAAAAGCCAAGAACGTAGCTGTAAATCACTCCATACAGATGGGTCGCAGCTCCTGAGTGTGGTTTATAGCTGCTGGTCTTGGGCCTTTGGGGCCTGTGCTGGAGGAGCCAGAGCAGATTACCTGGGTCTGGGCACTGAAGACAGTCCCTCATCATGCTTTCTGGATGACTGCGTCTTCTACTCACTTCACAATAGGCACCCTGACTAAATCTCATCCTAAAAGAGAGGAACTGTAAAACGACTAAAAATATGAGAAGGCACAACATAGGCATTCTTACCAAGGAAAGGCGAAACATGAGTCAGTCAAGGGAGTATAAATAGTTACGGTCATGCTTGCTTTTCCAAGAATGCTCAGTGCCAGACGAGAGCCAGTTTCTAGACAACTGGGTAAAAGTCACAGAGGAGGGTCACAACTACATTTTACAGGACAAGAAAAAACACTATCAACTTTCTGTGTAAGGAAATGTGAGAAGGTGTTTTTTTTCAAGTAATTTTGGACTGTTTTTGTTGGTTAAAGGCAAGTGGTATTTTCATACTATGTAGAGAAGGAATGCTATTTTAAAGCTCAGTACTGTTTGAGGCAGGTGCGGAGCGTGTACGAGGACTTAATAGGCTAATTATGTTTAAAAAGTTTCAAAATAAAAAACAAACAAACAAATAACAACAATTAAAAAAACAAAAAACAAATATGCAATCCAGACATGCTTTTGTTGTATGCCAGTGAGATTCAGCCTCAGGTAAATTAAGATCCCCACAGCTTTCAGAATCTCACCAATTTAAACTGCCTCTCTCTATCAGGGCTTCAATGCATGTTTAATCTGTCTGATGGGAAACAATCTATTGTTTCTCAAACTAAACGTTCATTGCAAGCGGTTTTGCCTTGATTATCTACAGATACCGGCCCTCTCTTCAACAGCTTAGCTGTTAATTAAACAATGGCTTCAACCGCCTCAAGAGGACACTCTAAAAGTTATAAAATTCTACTTTCTACATCCAGATAGAGCACAGTCTCTCCATTGTAGAATTCTGAACACATGACTGAATCATTAGTGGCTCAATGTAGGCAAATTATTCATTGTTTGGGGGTATATTGACAACTACATAGTGCACTATGTAAGTACCAATACTCAGTATCAGATTGGCACACCCCTACTCAACACTTATGCACGCTGTTTTACAAGCCTATACTCCAGTACAATCTTACACAGATCACACTGGAAATTTAACTCATGTATTATTCCCATACACTGGGCTTTGTGTGTATGATTATTCAGGCATACGGTTTATATGATGCTAATTGGTGGGGTTTGAGCATCCATTGCTTGTTAGCTACATTAGCCTTATAGCTCCAGTGCAGACTTCAGACTGAGCATGTCTTAGCTGATCGACTACATTTGGGAAAGAAAACTACAAAAATAGTCCTCTCGTTTTTAGCAGACAAATGTCTCAAGTGGATTGTGCACTGAAATTGTGGTGTCAGGTGAACACTGGATGATGAAGGCCAGGAGGGCTGGGCAGTGGAAGGCGGGGAGTTGACATGAGTTCTGCAGCGCCTGAGGGATGGAGCTGGCCTCACTGTAGATGGTGGCATGCCAGTGGTACATACGATCCAATCTGTACGCTCAGTGGTGGCGATGGTTCAACGGCAGTGTCCCTGGATCCATTTTAGGCCGTCCTCAGGCAAACTCTTCACAAACTACAGCTTGGCAAGCCAAGCAGGCCATTACCAAACCCTCCACATGACAAACCCACACAGGGAGCAGGCAATCAAATACCTTCAGGCCAAACAGTACTTCTGCAGGAGAGCAAACACAAAGCCAAGGAGAGAGAGAGAGAGAGAGAGAGAGAGAGAGAGAGAGAGAGAGAGAGAGAGAGAGCAAGAGAGAGAGAGCGAGAGAGAGAGGCAGGCAGGGGGGGAAAGGAGGGGGTCTAAAAAAGGAGCACTAGAAGAGAAAGAGCAAACTTCATTTAGCCAGATGTGATGCTATCACCAGAGCAACTCCTTGTGTTTTGTGGAAAGAGGGCTGTGGGCTTTGGCACTGCTTGATTTTCTCTTTTTCAGTGATCTCTCTCCCTCCTTCTCTCTCTTTCTTCCACCTCATTCTAAACCTCATAGCCTGCACACTCTTTCATCGGATACTTTCCAAAGAAAGAAGAAGAGTTGTGGGGAGGGAGCAGAGGACAAAGCAAATAGAGAAAGGAGTGAATGAAAGCAGGAGTTTAAAAAAGAGTGGGGGGAGACAAAAGAATAGATGTATGGTTAGACAAACAGGGACAGAGAGTGGGAGGCAGCCAGAAAGAGAGAGTCGGAGACTGAGAGATTGTGAGAGAAAGACAGAGAGAACTGAAGTGAGAGTGAGAAAGAGAGGTAAAGTGGAAAGAGAGGACGAAAGACAGAGAAAATGGGGGGAGGTGATGTGGAAAGGGAGCTGACAAGAGATTCATTTCTGGTCCAGCTGTGGCTTCAGGGGGAATTCTGCCTGAACTGGAGGTAGTTGAATGCAGACCACAGATTCAGAGAGAGGGTAAGAGACAGAGAGAGAGAAAGAACAGCGGTAGCCTCTGCAGTGAAGGCCTACGGGGAGACAGACAAACTCCAGGCCAGGTCCATTAACCTCCAGCGACTGCAGCCTGGGCCAAGAGCAGCGTCACACAGAAAAGCCAAACAGCCCTGCAAATGACAGGGAGACAGACAGCTACTGTGTCCATCATCCACAGGGAAAGATGCTAAAATACATAATAATGTTTTAAATGTTTTGATTTTTACATTGATCTAATTTGTATTATTATGGGACTCTTGGCTCATAGACAGTTGCATAGTTTTGTCAATTATAAAGAGCATATATAGAGAAGAAAGCAGTAGTACTAGAAGCTATGAGGGTATTTTGCAAAGCAGTATTTCTCAGTGAAGATGCATCATTTCAAGCGGCACTGTGTACGTTCTGGGGATTTAGAGACCCCTCTGGTGAAAGTATATAATTTTGTGAGAAAAATCTGTGAGGTCACTTCTGATGCACATTTAAATTAATCTGGGCAACTGGAGCTGTTTCATACTGTCCTCCAACAAGAAGCGTACAATGGTACGCTAATGTAGCGTTAGGAGTCTAGCCCAAGGACTCCCACTGGATGCATAGGGAATGTATGCACAGCAAGTAGGAGCTGTACCCCTGCTACTGTATCAACTCTTTCAGTCAGACCTTCTTTTTGAGAGGTTGTGATCAATACATAAAGACAACAAAGATAATGATAACGCCTGAAAACCTCTGACCTGAACTTTTTGATTTTAAATGAGTATTTAAGCATATTTTGTCAGCTGTTTCAGTGAACACTGTCATTTAAAAACATTACATGGTTTGGCTTAAAGTCAGAAATGAAGATCGTCCACCAGGAATGTTCCTGGCTCTTTTTCTGAAGTAATCTGGCTAACAGAGAAATCTTGGTTTGTGAAATAACCCCAAGAGGCTCTCTTTCATTCTGTATAAAACTCCAGCTTCTAGTCATTCATAACGTGGCTACCGCATGATGGAGAGAAAAGCTGCTAGGATTGGCTGTGAATGGGTGAGCCTGATCCTACTGAATGTGAGACGACGAAGGCCAAGTATGCTAGCCAAAACAACAGCCAAGGCTCTTGAACAAAATTAGAGTGGACCTAATTTTGAGAAAAATGCTAGAAAAATAATCGTGAGAGCAGGTGTTTATCTCAGGAGCAGGATGATAGTGAGGAGCGTGCTATAAGTAGGCTAGGAGCATTAGCAGTGCCCTTTACTAGCATAAACAAGCAAGGCTTTGTCTCAGCTGATTTGGGCTGATAAAACACATGCGTGTCCAAGTCTTGCAGGCCTAATCACCTGCGTCTAGGACTTATGAGTGCTCAGGCTGTGCACTGTGGAGACAGGGCTTGTCAGCAGGCTCAAATTGGGAGGAAAATTATGAAGTCCTCAGTTTCGGTTGCGTTATCTGCCATTAAACATGGGGTGCTATATGGAGTGAATGGAGCTCCCCATACCAGCTGTGTTGAGGGTTGTAGATTCTGTCTGCATACACTCATCTGTAACATTTTGGTAAAAACAGATAAAAAGGGCATGTATTTGTGGTTAATTAGTGAAAGTGACCATTCTGTCATACGTGAACAGCACAAAAATTTGCATTTAACCAGTGAAGCAAAGGACAGCCAGGAACATAACACCCAGGGAGTAGTGTGGGGGGAAGAGTACCCCGTCTTGGGGCTTGAACCCACGCCTTCCTAATTGCAGGGCGAACACGCTAACCACTGGGCTACTTGCTACCCCACATCTTATCCAAAGTGGGATTAGCTCCGACTAATAGAAATATGAGAGAAAATCTAAACTTTAATTGAAGTAAATTTAATCTAATGAAACAAAAACCTGTTCCATTTTTAAAACAAAACCATATGCCTCACAATTACTGGCACCCCTGCATTTAGAATGTTTTTTGTCTTCTCCTATGCTGCTTGATGATATTGAGGAATACAAATCTCTCCACATCCCTCCGGGTCTTAGGTCCTGTTTTGGACTCTGTAGCAGCTGGTGAACTCCAGACAGTAATGTCTGTGTTTAGATGAAAGAAAAGACTTTCATCTGGTACGCCTTCCAAATAGTTTGTTGGCAGGGAGTCTAATTGTAGTTTAAGAGACTTTGTGACCTCAAAATGCTATCATCTTCTGCCAATCACCAAGTTTGCTCTTGGAGAAAATGTAACCACCCCCCTCACCGGGCCTGAGCTTAGAGTAAAAATGTGCCCACTTCCAGGCAGGATCACTACAGCTCTGGTTATTTTAAACTTCTTGTTAGTTTATCCTAACAATGGATGTGGATATGCATCGATTTTTAGAGCCATTGGTTGATTTATGAAGGACAACACACTTCTGATAAATAGCTATGGGAATTTGGTACATCCCACAAATGCTCGATCATATTGAGATCAAGGGAATTTGGAGCCCAAGTCAACACACTGAGCCCTTTATCATGTCCCTCAAACCGGTAATGAACCGTTTTTGTAGTGTGGCAATAGGCATTATAATGCTGAAAGAGGCCAGTGCCACTAGGGAATACTGCTGCTATGAAGAGGGGTACTTAGTTTGCAACAGGTACGTGATACACAACCCCACGCTCCCCATGTGCATCAGTAAGCCTTTGGCAGTCATGTCCCTATAACTTCTTCATCAGTTCTCATTCTCTGGACCATTTTTGGTAGGTAGTAACCACTGCATACTGGGAACACCCTACAAGACATTTTGAAGGTGCCCTTTAAGACCCAGTCGTCTGACCCCCCACAATTTGGCCCTTGTCAAAGCTGCTCAGATTTTTTTTTTTGGCTTTAAACACATCAGGCACTGACTGTTGACTTGCTGCTGAATAGCTCCCACCCAATAACGGGTACCACTGTAATGAAATAATCAATGTTCTTCACTTCAGTGGTTTTAATGTTGTGGCTGTTCAGTATACACACACAAGTTGGTAGAATCCACATACACATGCATCCTGTTTCCAGTGTGCCCAGCGGGGCCATGCTGGTGACTCCTCAGGGCCACACACACACACACACACACACACACACACACACGCCTGGAGTGCTGTAGCCACAAGCTCGCATACACATCCTAGGGCTGAAACAACAGGTCAGCTGCAGTTTTGGGGAAGAGGTGCCTGCTACCATTGTGTCACTGTTTATCCCTGTGGATCCGTGCCTACCACAACACTCACACATCATTGTTTCAACATTCCACACACACACACATACTTACCCGCCTCCTTAGTCAACACACAGCGACAGGTCAGTAAATATGTGCACTGAAGGGTCCATGGGGAGAAAGAGGGAAGACACACTTCAGAGTAACCTTTAAACCTGTCACACAATAGATGTCACTTATGAACGACTGCTAAATGATGAATTGTTTCTTTAAGTCCCCAAGTAGGTTACCCTAGATGTGTTTGGTGTCAAGTTTTCTTTAATTTGCACTGAATCTAATGTAGAATAATCTCAGACAGACCTTATATGATTCCTTATATGATTTCTAATGCTAGGTCTACACATATAAACATGGACAAAAGTATGTTAAACGGCTAAAAACAGTGAGGAACCTTTAAAGCCTTCTAGGCCCTCTCTGCATGATCTCTGAATGGAAGCTAAAACATATGTCTGCCATTTTTAGTTCCTTTTTTATTCAATAGGATCATGTTTGTAATTAACACAGGCATGTACTTCTTGTAATTCATTATTCCATCACAAACAAGAGGGTTAAATACTTTAAAAAGTATTTGAAAACTGACCAATCAGATTTTTCTTCTCTGTTGTATCTAGATAGATATAGCAAGTTTCCCTTTGGTTAGGCCTTAAGGCCCTGGATTGATATACATAACCAGTAACTTTAATGATAGTGTGGTGTGTTCAGGTCAGCGTAGCTTCAACCATTCATGACTTACAATGCGTGGGACCAATTTCACAAAAAATGTCATTCAAGGCCGTCGGGAATACATCAATGACTGCAAATATGAGCAGCAGACTTTCTGGACCATGTTTTGAAGTCTAGCACCAATAGAAATGGTTGTAGCATCCATCCAGAAATCCAGAAATCCTGAATTATGTCAGCACTTTTGCACATGTGGTGTAAGGGAGAAATAACTATGCAAATTTTCATTGAACTACTCCTTTAATGCCAACATTATTTATAAATTTCTACACAGTGCTATTGTGTGTGTGTGTGTGTGTGTGTGTGTGTGTGTGCATGGAGGGGCAGGGTAAGGTAACCGTGGTAAACCTGTATTACAATAGATACATATGAACCTTTGTGTGGGCTAACTTAAGGTACACAGTTATCCATAAAGAGTGTGTACATACTGGTATTGTAAACCTGAAGCTCGCTCTAAAGCCCTGGCTCACAGCTTAATCCCTCGGCAGTCGCAGTGTCGGTGCCACTGGGGTTAAACTTCCTGCACTGGGTCCAGCCTACGTAAAGCGATAGTTCAGTGAATCATGTTAAATCAGCTGGAAACTTTGGCTGTGGAGCGGTTTGCCCCTCCACAGATTAACAGGGGTTTGTTGGTCAGATGTGGGAATTCTTTTAATTTTGCTAAGAGCTCTAAACAATCTATTAACGAGGGGTTTTATGTACCTATATATATATATATATATATATATATATATATATAAATATTTGATCACCTGAATCAAATCTTATTTAATGAGGAAAAATATTAAAAAAACATGGCTGTAATCAACACTCAATGTGCAATGTGACCAGTTGAATGGCAAAACACTACTAGAAGTTCGTCAAAGGTAATTATTGCCACTTTGTTTGAGTGAACAAGAAATTTGTTTTCTTTAGATTATTCAAGTTCTGTAAACACTGCATCATTTCTCTTATTTTGATGTTTTGTCATTTCCTTTCAAACTATGCTTTACAGAACAACATTTTTATTTGGAAATGAGGAGAAATATTGTCAGCAGTGCTTAAAAACTAAGGCACAGCTGTTCAGTTCTTGCAGTGGTCTCTTATTTTGTTCCAGAACTGTATATGTTTGTGTGTGTGTGTGTGTGTGTGTGTGTGTGTGTTAGCTGCAGAGGCTGCTATAATAGAGCTGTGTGACTCAGAAAGGCAGCAGCAGCTCTAGCAGACCCACCGGGGGCAGAAAACCACAGCATTCAAAGCCCCTTTGTGGCGGACAGAGGAGAAGGAGGTGGAAAACTTAGAGGGCAGGCAGCTTTTCCGGCCAGCCTCGATCTCAGCTCACCACACCAATGGACAAAAGATGGGCTCCATGTGCGAGAAGCCACATCGCCACATCACACACACTACTGCCTCCGGTCCTCCAGCCCTCCCTCACCCCCCTCACCCCCACAGCAAAGAGCAATCAGACCCTACAGCCCACAATCTCTCACTCAACCTGCCTCACTCTGCTCTTCCTTCCCCCAGTTCAGCCACATGCACACAAACCACAACACTCACAGATGCACTTTTACTCTTTTTCTCTCTCTCTCTCTCACACACACACACACACACACACACACACACATGTACTTATACACATATGTGGAATTCTCCCCAATTCAGTTGTGTCCAGTTCCACCCACTTGCTAGGATCCATCACACGATACTGCCGGCACTGGGATGGTGAAGACTAGCCGTGTCATGGACAGTTCATCATGCTTGGAAGAACACACTAACTGCCAATTCTGTCAGCTAACAGACACTCCTGCTGGCAGGCATTACACTGGGTAATATCGGGGGAGGGATTACTGCAGTGGCATCCTCTTTGACCTCCCTGCCAAAGTGATAAAACCTCAATATGTCCAGAATTTGCCTGCCCGCCTCCTCACCTGGTCTCAGAGCTCCACTCGCTTCCTGTCCAGCAGTATACTGAGTTCAAACACCTACTCTTTCCCTACAAATCTCACCACAAATTTGGCGCCATCATATCTAGCTGATCTTCTTTATAGTCACTCCTCCGAATGCTCCCTCTCCCTGCTGATTCCAATCTCATTCCCTTCCTAAAAGAACAACCTTCCCCAGCTGCTGCCCCCTTTCTTAGAAACTCCCTTCCTATGACAATCCTCATCTCACTTAAACACTGTCTTAAGACCTACCTTTTAAAATTAGCTTACAATTGTTGACAGTGTTTTGTTGTACTGTTCCTTGTGGTATTAGTGTGGTGTTTTATCATCTGGTTTGTTTGTTTGTTTGTTGTCTCTCCTTTATATTTCTGCCTTTTGTAAAGCAACTTCATTTAGAAAAGCACTATATCAAATAAATGTATTATGTGATGTCCCATTACTTTTGTCCATATGATATACAGAGATAGAGCTGTGTGCTCAGCGCACTCATGAGCACAAAAAAGCAACGAACGTTCAAAATGAAAGGACTTTAAAAAAACCTGTGATAAAATTTTAATGCGTGATAAAATAATTGTCAGCGTTAAGTAAATAATGCCTTAATGCGATAATAACGCATTAACGTGCCCAGCCCTTGTGTTATTATATGGCTAATTAGCAAGGCAAATAATGTTCTCTTCAATTCCTGGCCACATATGTTTGTGGTGGTTATTGGGCCAACACTTAGACCAGGGGTCCACCATGCCAGTCCTGGAGGGCCACTGTCCAGAACAGTTTTGCATTTCCTCTGCTCAAACACATTTAGTTCAACTGACCAGGTTTAGTGAATGTATCTGAGTGTGTAGACAAAACAAACAATTTCAAAGTTTTTGATGGTATCTAATGCAATGGTGTGTGGGGCAGCATCTGATCAGCTTGGTAGTCTTTGAACAAAGAAGGACCAAGAAAAAATACATTGTAATGGCCGATATCATTTAATACTGGTATGAATTTGGTTGGATGTTTTAATACATTCAAATGGAACTCAACTGACTGGTAAAAAGAACAAGATGAAAAAAAGGTCTAAATATGATGTAAAAAGTATTTTTTTTCTCTTGGAAATGTAAATGAGTGAAAGTTAAAATGCGTAAATCGTTCTTCATATGTGAAAAATTAAATGCACCAAAATATTCAAATTAAGACGTACACAACGCAGCATATAGAACCTCTTTCTAAAAATAACTAAATCGGATGGTGAGAACAGAGAACTACACGTTAATGCATACACATGCTTGCATGCAGAGTATATGCACAAGCACAAACGTGCAAGGAGTAAACAGAGCGCGGCTACTGGTGTTTCCACTGCCTGGAGCAATGTTGTTTTTTGTCACATGCCAAAAGAGCTCTCTGAAAACATAATCTGTGGTTGTGACCAGAATGGGCCTTTATCTGGGTTTTAGGGCACTGTTACATACTTTAGCATTTTTGGTTTCTGAGGCTTCGTTCACACCACAGATTTGTTGGTTGCCATAGTAACAATGGCTTAACAAACCAGTTGCATTTTTCAGATTTGATCTTAGGGTGTGCTGGTGGCCTAGTGGTTAGGGAGCTGCCCCTGCGATTGGAAGGTTGTGGGATCAAATCCCAAGACTACCAGTGGCACCACAGGTATGCTTGAGCAACACGCCGTCCACAGGGGCAGGGGCTGCTCCGAGGCCACCAGCGCACCCTAAGATCAAATCTGAAAAATGCAACTGGTTTGTTAAGTCATTGTTACTATGGCAATGTTGGTTTGTTTTCACAGCGAGTGAATATTGATACAGGTTGGTGACGAAAAAGTGTCCAGATTTACATATCATAGTTTACAGTGTTATATTGACATATTATATTTACAGTACAGCACAATACTAATGCGGGAATGGTGATCAGTTTCATTGTTTTGAGAAAGAAAGAGGGATGGACGCCACTGAGGATCACTGAAATTAGTACGCAAAAGTCTCGCCAGGAGAGGGTTGGTAATATTATATTCTGCAACAACAAGGAAACAATCAATGGAAACCCCATTGTCTGGAGCTTCCACTGAGGGGATTAGCGCACTATTCGAATGACAGAGCAAGGATTGCCACAGAAACCACATCCACTGGCCGTCGCCCCAGTGAGACACATCATCCCCCCCCACCCCCACCCCCCACCCCCAAACAGGCCTTTTAAAGGAGCACTTCACCCAAAAATACAAAGGGGCTAACAGTGAGTGATGGCAAGTCACAGTTCGTTAGCATCTCATTTGCAAGATATTCAATACCAAGGACATGCATTTCATTCATTTTGCCACTGGAATTGTCTTTGAACAAATGGTATTCATCTATACCAACAAGTAAACTCATTATTATTTCAGCAATAACTGAAAAGACAGAAAGTTTAACCATGAATTGTCTGCACCTTGCACAAGACGTGGTTTATATCAAGAAATGATCGTGGGGGTTAATTTAATGAAATGATC
>JBBPCX010011920.1:0-17653 GCA_037974365.1 Hydrocynus forskahlii
CATTTATATCATTAAACCTTATCACTTTGACCTCTGTGGCGTCCTCCCCTTTCCCTCTCCTGTACCCAGCCGTGACATACACGGCCAAATATGATTAATCTATAGGCAAAATGTATGTTTAAAATGACCGACACAGGAAATTAAACTCATAGTAATAACAGACACTGATAAAAACAAAATTTCAGCAAGTCATAAAACTCTTAAAAACAGAAAATATGTGGAAAATTAGATTTAAAATCTACCACTAGGGTAAGCAAAACTGACTGTAAGACTTTTTGCACACTGTAAAAAAAAAACAAAATCCTTGCAAGTGAAATTCATTATAATACTGTAATTTCATTACAGTATTATACTGTATTACTTAGTACCACATTAACCCCAACAGTACAGATGTGTTGGGTGGTAATTAGCCTGAGAAACACTGTGGTGTTCCTCTGAATAAAAATAATAAGAATGTACAAAGTGCACAGTATGGGCTACAGATCAACACAAACAGCTTTAGTGGTTTCTGTAGCATCACCTCTTCCAGGACTGACTACATTAAGTTTGTTCTATGTAAGTAATCAATCTGCTCTCTGACATGAGAAACAAAACTGCAAAAAATCTGAAAAGGATGCATAAACTTTTGACCTACTCTCTCCCTCTCTCTCTCTCTGTTTGTTTTTTCCCTCATGGTAGAAAATGCACTTATCAGTAAACAAACAGATGTGTCTTTGGGTGTGTTTTTGTGTGCAAGTGAGAGAGAGAAAGAGGGAGAAAGAGAGAGAGAGATAGACCGTGAGAGATAGAGAATGAAAAAAGGGAGAGAAAGTTATTAGGCTGTAAATCTGTTTCATGTTCATTGTGACTCAAAGGCGACAGCATATTTGATTGGTTTAAAGATGAATATGCTTGTGGACCACACATGGAGACGCACACACATACACACGCACACGCACACACACACACTCAAGCATGCACATGTACATACACTTGAGTAGAAAGTTCTCCCGTTTCTTTCTTGTATAAATGGATGGACGGATGGATGGATGGATGGACGGAAGGACGGATGGATGGATAGTTGGATGGATGGATGGTTCATTGATCTCTTTTGCAAGCATATTTCAGAAATCCTCCCTATAAATGAATCAGGAACCCACTTCTTTGAGAGCAGATCAAAGGTCGCCCTGTGCCGAGAGGCAAACCTCTGGCAGCAATTACTGCCGTGACCTCGCAAACTCTGACCTCAGGGCATCAGCACGATTGACAGCACCTTCAGTCCAACTCTCAAGACTTAAGATCTCTCTTTTCAAACAGATGCACTCACACACAGTCACTACAGCAATTAACTACAGTAACAACAAAACGCCCTGCCCAGTAATGTTGGTTCCAGACTGACTGCCAGACAAACCACCACTTTTTTATTATTTCACCAGTGACGTTCTCACCTGTAAACCACTTTACTTTGTACTGGTTTGGGGTAATGCACTCACACAGACCACGTCACACTGCAAACAAACGAAACATCAGTGTTGCTATTCTTCTTTAATCACTTTTGCATTCATATAGATTTGAAGATGACAATATCTAAAAAAAAAAGCATGTTTATTATACATGAAGGTAAACTCTGTTCTAGTGTATCAAACTGGTAGCCTCTCAGTTTCAAAAAGGTTGGTGACCCCTGCACTATGCTATCCACATGCTGGCTGGAGTGTATCAGCTTTTACCAAGTTAATCTACTCTTTCTGGATCCACATCACTGCAATAAAGTTTACCAGTTACAGACATCTGCCACTGATGGACCAAACCTCAAAGCTCCGAGTTAATAGGCTTCAGGCTCATAGGAAGCTACGCAGCTGTTTCAACAAGACAGATGTTCATCAAATCAGCCTTGTGTGGGACCCAGACCCTCTTTTAAATGGAAACCAGCACTCACAGTCGTGTTACGAATTAATTTGTCAAGAGAAGCTTCATCTGGTGGGGGGCGCCTGTCACTTGTGGGACTTAATAGTAGAGACCCCACCTACTGCATCACTGAAGAGAACTAAATTCTGGAGATAAACAATACATTTCATCTTTCATTGAAGCAGAATCAGAAAACTGTATTGATCCCAGATAAACGTCCTTATGTTACAAATGCACACAGAGACGCAAATACAAGAAAAATATATAAGAAAATACTTAGATGCTCCTTACTAAATACAGTAACCCCCAGCTTTTCACAGGGTTTGTGTTCCAAGAGCACCCCCTTATAGTGAAAAACCATGTAGTTGTGATGTGGTAAAACAAATGCTTAAAATTGCCTATTTTTATAGTATAAACCCTAAAGACTAAACACTTTAATTTCATTTTAAACTCAGTTTAATACATTACCCTGACAGAAAATGTAAAGGTAAACCCGTATTCGTACTGTACAGTTTACACTGAACTCCCGCAGTGCTAGAATGTAAATACTGATGTTACCCCTGTATAGACTGTACTGTAATTCATGCACGGGCGTTTTCTTTGGTATGCACTGTCGTTTTCTTTGGTATAAGCAGGTAAATACAGTAATACATTCATTTAATTTACAGTAATAAAAATACAGGACTTTAAGAACAAAACGAAAAACACAAGAACACTCGAGACGCTCAACAGGGGAAATTATGGACGCAGTTGCGTCACATGACAGCAGCCAATCAGCATCAAGGAGAAATAAATAGCGTTCTTAGATTTGCTACTTTCAAGCCTCCCACCTCTGAGTATAGCTGTATTTCATCATCCCAAGAAGCGCTTTCTTTGTGTTCTCTGGACAGTACCAAAAAATATATAGTTATTTTTATATTGAAATGTGGCTGAATTTACCTTAATATTTATGTTACACAATTAGTAAATTATATTTTTCTTAAATGTATGAAAATGTATATATTCCCACGAAAAAAAGCTGTGACGCAGGATATCTGCAGTTTCTGTGTTAGTGCGGAGGTTTCAGCGAACAATTATTAGTTCGGTTCTCAGAAAAAATCCATGTTGGACTGAAACCGCAACCTGCGATATAGTGGGGGGGTTACTGTACACCAAGCTAAAGTGCTATAGTCAATAAGAGAGGTGGGTATAAATACTGCAGATAAATAAATAAAATTACTGCTGAAGAGGTTTACTAGTTAACACAAACAGTTTTACTCCACTTACTCTACAAATCATCTGCTCATATGGTTCAAGGGTGTGCAAGTGTGAAGGTATATTCACTGCTTTTCTGGAGTATTCAGGAAAGAGGGGTGTTTGGTGTCCAGTTTGTGTGGTCTTGCAGTGAGCAAGTGGTGCGTGAGTGAGAGCGTGAATAAGTGAGTGAGCGAGTGTGTGAGTGTGTGAGTGAATGAGTGAGTGTGTGTGTGTGTGTGTGTGTGTGTGTGTGTGTGTGTGTGTGTGTGTGAATTACAAGTCAGGTCCATGAGGTGCTTCAAATTTAAGAATAAAAATCTACTTTTGTGCACAGTGCAGGACATTTTCTACTAACAGGACAAAGTTCAGCCACTCATTGAGGCAGATGTTCATCTAATAAACTTACTGTACCAAAGCTGTAACTCCAAACTACTTTTATCCCTCTATGGCATGATTTTTTATTTTAAGAGGAAAAAAATATTTCACCCTAGTTTCTGGGAGCTTGGGGGTCCTTGATAATATATCAATCATAAAATGTGTCCCACCCAAGCCCCCCTAAAAGATTTTGGTTTGTTGCCTCAGGGCAACAAGATGCTACAAGGGTACTAAAACACCAAGGTTTTTTAGATTATATAATAAGTGAAATGAGGAACACGCAAGCAATAAATACATTAGAAGAAGTTTTATTGCAACAACAACAACAATTTCATTGAGCCCTATCTAACTGTGAAGCTTACGAGATGTATTTTTCATATTTAACATTTAGATTTAAAATAATTTAAGGCAAATCCTCCATGTTGGTGAGGGGATATCACAGCCTGCAGTCCAGCCCCCTGCTAAGTGACAGCCAATTGTAATCACGGGTCGTGGCCAATAAGCATATCTCTTGCCATTTGTAAAAGCAACATTTAGATTTAGATTTAACATTTAGATTTAGATTTAACATTTAGATTTAACATTTAGATTTAACATTTAGATTGAGATTTAACATTTAGATTAAGATTTAATATTTAGATCTAACATTTAACGCTTAGATTTAGACTTAAAATTTAGATTTAGATTTAACATTTAGATTTAACATTTAACATTTAGATTTAAATTTAAAATTTAGATTTAGATTTAACATTTAGATTTAATATTTAACATTTAGATTTAGATTTAACATTTAGATTTAACATTTAACATTTAGATTTAGATTTAACATTTAGATTTAACATTTAGATTTAGATTTAACATTTAACATTTAGATTTAGATTTAACATTTAGATTTAGATTTAACATTTAGATTTAACATCTAAATGTAACATTTGACAATTATGCAGCAAGAAAATGTACCAAAAGGTAACACTGTTATTTTTAACACATTTAGCTGCGCTAAATGATGAAAAAATGACACCGCTAAATTCGTGAAGCTGTTTTTACAAAGGCCGCCCCATAATCTATCTATCTATCTATCTATCTATCTATCTATCTATCTATCTATCTATCGATATTTGCATGTTAATTTATTTTACAGGCTCATAGAAAGCTACACACTTAAAATAAATACATACTATAAAAACATGGGACCCCGCAGACACTTTTAATGGAAACTAGCTTTGAAAGACGCAAGCTTTAACAAACAAATCATTTACATGATGCTCCTGTTTGTCAGAGGAACATCTACGTGTCAGGTGCCGTCGTGACGTCATCGCACAAACCCCGCCCCCTCACCTTGAGTATATAACAGGAGGGAACCGTCACCATTTTTGATCAGACTGACGAGACTTCGACCGTAACGGTGATAATTCGACCGTGACGTCACAATAGAGAACGGTGAGTGACCGGGAGCGGGGCTGAGGGGCTCAGATCTGAACTCACTGAACACACACAGCGTCGCTGCAGGGAGGGAGGGAGGGAGGGACCGCGCGCGGGCGCGGCTGTAGTTCTGTTGTAGTTAAAGCTTTAAAAAATCTGTTGCACACTGCACTTACAGACAACTGCTGCTGTAGGGGCAAAACTGACAGCTCAGGGTTAAAGGGCCCACTTAATGTAAAACTTACATAAAAGAGATTGTTGAAGTAAGTAGAACCTGGTAAAGGGGAAAAGTGAATCTCAGGGGAGGGGGGAGAAGGATAATAGCCCTTTAAAATGTCTTCAGAACCCTAAACGGCTGTCCCTACCGTTCAGTAACGAAAATATGAATCATATAAGCAAAATTTTATTGAATTATTTTATGTAATAAATACATGATGATTATGAAGTTTGTTTGGTCTGCTCAAAAAGCTATAAGAAATGTACTCTTATTAAAATGCAGAGTCTGAGAAGATGGCAGATCCCATTCAGACTGAAACAGCCAGTATGTCTCTTTTTGTTTGTACTAAAGACATACTGGAGAAGTACCTGGATGAGGACAAGAAAAACAGCAAGCTGGAGGCCTGCTGTCATGCAAAGTCACCAAAGAGACAGGTAAGGAAAAGAGAAAGGAAAAATGCACAAAAAGGAAAAGGAAAAATACATACTTAGTAAAAAGTAGTTCTGTATATAAGCAAAAAAATCTAACAAAACCAGTGCTTTGTACAAACATTTCTAAAAACCACATAGAATATAGTTTCCATAATAGAGAAGGTATTTATCTACAGTGTTTAATGTAGCTATCAGTTGTTTTGATTGAAACTGTCCTTTACCACTTACAGAGAGAGCCACTGAGTTCTAGGAGCGAGGGTGCACTTCTCTTAAAGAGAGAGCAACTTAGAGAGAAGCTGGAGGCAGTTAATAAGAAAATCAGTGAGGGAGAAAAGAAACTGGAGAATGAGGCGGAGAGTCAGAGGCGGAGAGACACCGACAGAATTTGGGAGAGAGAGGAAAAAATTCTAACTGAGTTTTTGAAAAGACACAGGACGATGATCCTAGAGATTGCAGAGAAGGAGGAGCAATGGGAGAAAGAGAGAGAAATGATGAAAAAGAGAGAGAGAGAGCATAAGAAAAGGAAAAGACAGATGAAGAAGAAACTGAAAAAGATAGAAAAAGAAATTGAAGAGCTGAGAAAGGAACAACAGAAAGTGAAAGAGCCTGAGAGCAAGAAGAAAGAGTTCGAGGAGACTGTCCGAGGCTGGATGGACAGGTTCATTAATGCAGTTAGAGGAAGGATAGGGTGAAAGGTGAGGAGATGCTGTCAGAAATCATGTTTGTTCATCCTGATCTCCACAAGTAATTAGAATGAAATGACACAGTAACAGGTTTCTGGAGAACCACCACAATGAACGTAGCAGACCTGACATTTCTGAAGTATTTTATTTTCTTTCATGTCAGTGAAGGAGTCCTACAGAAAATGGGAGCGTCTTTCTCTGACTCACCATTTTACCAGGACACTCACCTTCATCTCTGCATGGCCTGTCCGAGCCATCGTCCCGTCAGCTGAAACCTTGTGGGAGCCATTGATGGGACACATATCAGAGTCCAGGCACCATCAGTTAATGAACATTTGTTCGTTAACAGGAAAGGATATCATAGCTTGAACATTCAGGCTGTTCGTGATTCAAATCTGAAGTTCCTCAATTGCATGGCTCAATTCATGATTCGGTTCATGATTCAAGAATCCTCCAAAATTCTCAGCTTTACCAGACATTTGAGGAGGGCATTATTGATGGAATCTTGTTGGGTGATTCTGGCTACCCTCTGAAGCTATGGCTCCTTACTCCCTTCTTAAATCCTACCACATCTGCACAGAGGAACTACAATACAGCTCACTCTTCAGCTCGCAACACAGTTGACAGGGCATTTGGAGTTCTCAAAAGGCGGTTACACTGCCTACATGGAGAAATGAGGATGATTCCTCAGAGAGTTTGTACCATTGTCTGTGCGACTGTTGTTCTGCATATGGCAAGGTAGGCCTACCTGACCAAACAAAAAACATTATTTTAAAAAATCTATCTAATATGGTTTGTCATTCACAGACTTTACATAATAAACTTACCACCTAAAAGCCAAACATTTATTTTCAAATTGTTATTCATAAGGGATCTCCAGCTACCTGATCCTGAAGAAGAGGAGGGAGTTGACCAATTCCATCATAATGCGGAACACAGAGAAGATGAAGAGGACCAGCAAGGAGCTGGTTGATTTGTGCGTCAAATGTATGTTGCGTCAATGCACTAGACTGACCCATCTACAAACTGAAAACACCACCACTTGAACCTTTTTGTCATTATTCAGATGCATGTTTTCTTTTAATAAATTTAAATGAAAAATTATTCAACTGACAAATGTCAATAAATACAAGGACATGCATACATACATACACGTACAAGTATATTTATCCTTTAAATGTTAAGGCAGTGAAGTACAAAAGGTGTATTAGAAGTATTTAATAAACATTGCAATTGTAGGACTATTAGAAGTAGTCAATAAATAAACACCAGCGTAATGTAGGACTATTAGAAGTATTCAGTAAATAAACACCAGTGCAATTGTAGGACTATTAGAAGTATTCAATAAATATACAATAGTGTAATATAGGACTACTAGAAGTATTCAATAAATAAACAACAGTGCAGTTGATACAATTGATACAAGTATTGTTGAATACTTGAATACACGGATGGCTTGTTCAACAGTGTATTCAAGTATTCAACAGTTCAACTGTGTAATCACCCAATAAACAAATATTACAAACTGTAATTCATCGAGGGAGGCTTTGGCAGGACATCACTCCTCCATCAACCGCCATAGACTCTGCAATTTCAGTGAGTTTTTCTTTCTGAAGCTGCAGAACTTCATTCTCCAGGAGTTGAAGTTGAAGATTACAGTACTGCTTCTCAAGCACCATGGTCATGGTAGGCCTAGCTCTTGATGTTCTCTGGCACTCCTCCACGTGATGTTTTCACCAGCGTTCAGGGTCAAGGATGCTTAAAAATATCAGACCAATATTGTAAGAATTTTAAGTAGTAAGCTTTTCCCATCTCAGACAAATCACATCACATAAAGCGATGATTATATGTGCTGATGGGACACATAAATACCTTCGAACTATTTCTGGATTTAAAAAATGGATGGTAATGATCAAAGATAATAATAGGCCTACCTGTACTTTCCTCCTGGTCTCTAAGTGTGGTGTTTGCTGAGTCGCTCCGTCAGGGTAGGCACTGGGTGATGAGGGAGCCTCACCGGCGGTAACGTTAGAGTTGCTAATGTTATCGCTAATGTTAGGTCTGACGACCTCACTGACTCCACTTTCCTTCCTTCCGTGCTGCTGGAACCAACCGTGACGACATCCCTTACCCATGTTCAAATTTCCACCGGCCCGCAGCCTTTGTAATAAAATCAATAATATACTGCTTGCAAGCACTGATTACCACAGTATAAAATACACGCGTATAAAAAAGCTATTTTATATTTCACCAGAAGACGGCAGCAGTTTGTGGGCACACTCTCACCGCGTGACCGTTTCCAAAACGGCGACTGTAACTAAAAAAACGGAAAGTTGACAGCGAGGGCCGCCGCTTCCAGGACAAGTGGAAATTGGAGTATTTTCAATCAAACCGGGTCTTGTAAACACGACAAATTAAATATTAAAATCAAATTTGGGCCGGCACCTCGTTTTTCCATTTCGTATTTTTGATCCGAGTCTAAAATTTAAATAATGAAAAACGCAGGCTTTTTCGTTTTTGATATCCGATTACGTGGTCTTTAAATATGAAAAGGCAGAGTGATTTTAGTAAAAACAGGTTTCGATTTATTTGTGTTCTATGCGAAGAAATGAAAAGTATGCCATTTGCAACAAGATTTTCATTAAATTGTTCATTTTTATTTAATGTTAATGGTTCAAAGAATGTCAGGCTGAATGGTCAGCCCACACACATTTTCACCTCAGCAACACTGGCCCTTATTGCAAAAAGTTTGGACACCCCACAGTCAAGAATGCATAGCTTTGCTATCTTAGCCTGGCTTAGCTAAGGTTAGGATTTATAAAACGGGATTTTATAGTGGCCAAATATAATCAAAACAATTGTTCAGCCTTACTTATGAAATGTAATCCACCGGGATCTGGTTTGGAGCGTACAGCGGTTTGTACAGCTCCAAGCAGCATATGCATGAGGCATCTTTATCCGTGACAATCTGCTACTTCACTCCACAGCAGTGCCTCTCGCAACATGGCGGCAACGTTGATGTACGATTAGGGATGGGAATCGATAAGAAATTAGTGATGTCAATGCCATTATCGGTTCTTCTTATCAATCCGATTCCATTTATCGATTCCTGAACAGTGATACAGGACGAGCCTGTTGCGTTAAGAAACTTTGCATTTTGGGTAATTGAGCCTCTAGGAAGGCTGGAAGAGTCTCAGGGAGTGTTTGGAGTTTTACATGGCCGGTCTGTTTGTGAGTGATCCTCGCCACTCTACTGTTCTTTTTGGAGACAATAAACAAATGCTCCCGTTCCAAGGGAGGAAAGAACAGACCCTGATCCCCATAACTGTCTCGTTTTTGGACCCGCTCTGTGGCCGAGAGTAACAAGCCAAAGATGCCGGGCTTAGCAGCCGCTAAAAAGGAGGCTGAGAAGGCAACAACAGTATAAGTATTTTTTTAACTGATCATAATTTTGTGGACAGGTAATAACACCTGGTTAGCTACATATTTACATTTAAAAAAAGGTAGTCATAGGCCATTTTTAGTTTCGAAAGCAGCTGTTTTATTAATGTCAGAACTCAATCTTGTCCTTTACATGGTAAATATAAACACTTGAACAATAAATGATGCACTTATCTTCCTTTAAACAATTAATAATATGGTCCAAATATGAAAATATAATTATAAAAATAACTTACTATTGATAATAAGTGGCACTGTAGTTCAAGTTACCCTTGTCAATGGGAACCAGGGAGCTTGCACTCGAGTGCTGAGAATCGGAACACATGGCATTCTTGAATTTTAATGCTGTGTTAAGACCTTAAAAATGTTATAACATGTTGGTAGTGTTACCACCCTTGCAAGTTAAAAGGGCACTAAACTGGTTACAAACACAACTGTCCTTTGTTTTGGTAAAGTGCAACCATGCTGCGGACCGCTTTCTCCGCTCCAATTCAAGTCACAGAGGACGCATCGCTCACGACGCAGGAAAAAGTCCAAAAGAATCGTTAGAGGAACCGGTTCTAAATCGGAACCGGGTTTCGATTCCCACCCCTCCGTACGATGCTGCTGGTCATGCGGCATCTAGTAATATTCTATGTCTATGGTGCACTTCCTTAGCTCTCAGGCCTGGGCACACAGGTGATCTTTTAAACGTGAGAATTCTCATACATGAGGCTCAACAGGGAACTGAGAGGTCCAGTCAACAGGGAAAGGATTGGAAGTCTTAATAGGGGACTTGGGGTGAGGCTGGACTGGGAACTGAGAGGATGACAGACAGGGAAACGGATGGAGGACGGGCAACTGCCATTAAGTGGTCAAAAGGCAGTTAAGGAGACTGTCAGTTCTGTCATCATACACTGCTCAGTTGATGGTAGTTGGCCTCTGCAGCTCAGGGGGACCCTTTGAGGCACTTGGAGGTGATGTTGATCCGAGGGCGGGGCAGATTCTGGAAACTCAGCTTCAAAAAACAAAAAAAACAAAAACAATTGAAAAAACAGAGTTCAACGCTAGGGGGGGAAATCACTTATATAAAGACTCCTAAAATAGAACAAGCCGTTACAGTCCTTATTGCCTTTTGTTTTGACGAGTACTTAATTTAACAAATGTGTTGTTTGAACTCTTTCTCGAAAGCAATAAAGCATGGCTTCTTACCCACATTTATGTATATGAAATTTTGCCATCAAAATAAGGTTAATTATGTACACGAGACTTATTAAGTGTGTTATTTTCTGTGAGACCAAACAATACATTTCCCACAATATGTTCAGAAATAAAAGTACAAAGGTTTTGCCAGAAATTTGTGACAACTGGGCAATGCCAAAACAAATGTACAACTGATTTCCGGTGTTGGTTACAGAAGTTACAGGTAACATCAATGTCCTTTTTAAATCTTTGTTTAATAAACCATTTCGCTGGATAGAATCTGTGAATAAGTTAAAATTTCCTTAATTTTCTTTGTTATTAAATATTGATTAGGGAGAAGCCAGACCTTCTTCCAAGTCACATCATCTACAAACTGATTCCAGTGTGAAATCACACAAGGTACAGTTGTAATATCTCTCTGATTATGAACCGGAAATATATATGGGAGATGTTGGGCAACCCTGATTCTCTGTTGAGATTTAAATAGCATACTAACACCAGAAGGTACTGCACCAAAGACTTTCGCATAATCCCATAAATCACATTTAGTCTCGTTCTTATTCGTCAACAATATTACATCATATATTTCATTATAGTAATCATCACATGACCAGGATTTACATTGCGTCTCGTCTCATTTTTGTCACGTGATAAATATTCATTGACGACATTATTTAGTCATAATTTTAGTAGACGAAGTAACGCTATCCTGTAGTAGGCAATTTTCCCCTCCTTGCACACCTGGATAAGCTGTAAAATGTTCATTTTTCACACAGTGTGTACATGATACAATTAATTTCTTGCTTGAAATCTCCATGGTCTACAGACAAGTAACATCACAATCTATTTAATACAAGTGACAACATAACACAACATTTAAAGTGTCACAAACGTCCTGGAGAGCTGAAAGCCAGGTCCAGATGATCTTCTGTTTTTTGATTGAACCATAATACAGAGGTCATTTACATATACCAGACTTAGAAATATATGATGGTTGTTTTTGGTGGATGAATTCACAAAAATGTCACAAGTGAACCTCAGAAAAAAATAAAGTGCAAAAAAACAGGATAGTGGCCCTTTAATATGACTTCAGAACCCTAAACAAGATCAATAAGGCAGATGTTGATCAGCCTTCAGTAATGTTACTGAATTACTCTGTGTAACAAATACATTATGATTAAGTTGGTTTTGTCCTCTCACAAAGCTATAACAAATGTATTCTTTGTAGAATACAGCGTCTGAGAGGATGGACGATATGGAAGATAAGACATGAGTATGAAATGATAGAAACTCATCAATGCTGGAAGAGAGGGTGCCCCGTTTCAGCTAAGAGAACCCTGAAATTCACTGTGGCGAAATAGTGAGAAAATACTGGAAAGTGATCTGGAGGCCATCAAAGACACAGGAAAGAAAAGGGAGAGGAAAGTAAAATTAGACTGCAGAGATGATAGCAATGCATTTGAAGAGGAGATGCATAGCTGTGAGGTAAATACACTCTTAGTGAAAATAGCTCTGTATAGAAGCAAATCAACTAACAATAGTAGTGCTAAGTAGAACCATTTTTAAAATGTTTCTTTAAAAAAGGCAGAATAATGGCCCTTTAATATGACTTCAGAACCCTAAACAGCTCTTTCTACAGCTCAGTAAGAAAACTATTAATCATATAAGCCATCAATAATGTTATCAAATTACTCTACGTAATCATTACATTATGATTTTGTTTTGTCCACTCACAAAGCCACAACAAATGTATTCTTTTAAAACGCACTGTTCAAGAAGATGACAAGGCTTTAATGAACATTTTCATAATGCTCCTGTTTGTCACAGGAACATCTATGTATCAGCTGCTGTTGTTATGTCACCACACAAGCCCCACCCCGTCACAGTGACTATATAAAAAAATTGAACCTCCTTAGTCATCGCTGATCACTGATTAACTTCTCCACAGCTGAACGTGGTCTCTTCCTGAGGTGTGAGTCTAGAGGCAGTTAGAAAGAATATCAGGGAGGAAGAAAAGCTGGAAAAGAAGCAGAGAGTCAGTGGCAGGGAGACACAGACACAATTCGGGAGAGAGGAAAGAATTCTAAGAGAGTTTTGAAAAGACACAGGACGATGATCCTGAAGATTGCGGAGAATAAGCAGGAATGTGAAAAAGAGAGAGAAACAATGAATAAGAGAGAGTGACCAAAAGAAAAGGTAAAGGCAGATGAAGAAGAAATTGAAAAAGATGGAAAAAGAAACTCAGTCAACTCTGATCACTGATTTACTTCACCACGGCTGAATGTCGTCTCTTCCTGAGGTGTGAGTCTTGTGTTTTCTTTACTGCGTGTGTTTGTGTGAGGGGGCTGTAATAATAGAGTAGTTTGTGTTTGGATGGTGCTGGTGGTCCTGAGGCTCGTGTCCAGTCACTCAAACGGCTTGAGCAGAACTAGGTGAGATTTCAAACTGGAAAATTTGACGTGTCACACTAAAACAGCCCAAACCTCTCTTCATTAGAACTAAAGTAATTCTGGAAAAGTACTTGATTGAACACAAGAAGAACTGCAAGCTGGAGGCCTGCTGTCTCTCAAAGTCACCAGTTAAGAAAAAAGAGGAAAGAAAAATCTGCTTGCAGAAATGATATTCATGCATCTGAAAAACAGATGCACTACTATGATGTAAATACACTCTTAGTTTTGTGTAGAAGCAAAAAATAATAATAGCAGTGCTTCATTGAACTACTTTAAAATGTTTCATTAAAAATATTTGCAACATGGTTTCCATTATAGAAAAGCTATTTATCTACTGTGTGTCTAATGAAGCCGTCAGTTGTTTTGAATACAACTATCAATTTCCTTTACCGCTTACAGAGAGAGCCACTGAGTTCTAGGAGAGAGGGTGTTGCGTCCAGAGGGCGCAACACAGAGAGAATTTAGGAAAGACAGGAAAAAATTGAACAAGAGTTCTTTAAAAGACAGGATGATGATCCTGGAGACGGTTGAGAAAAAGCAGCAATGGGAGAAAGCGAGAAAAATAATGAAAAAGAGAGAGCAGAAGAACAGGCATAGACAGATGGAGAAAGAAGAGCTGAGAAAGGAAGAGGAAAACAACAGCACAAAGAGTCAGACAGAAAGAAGAAAAGGTTCAGTGAGACTGTCTGTGGCTGGATGGACAGGTTCATTAATGCAGTTAGAGGAAGGACAGGGTGAGAGATGAGGAGATTTCTAACAGAAATCACATTTACTCAACCTGATCACTAATAATTCACATAAAATAAAATATAAAGTATTAAGTTAAAATTGGCCCTCCTTATTCAACTTGGGCTCTGTTGAGTGCTCTAGAAAGGGGAAAAATGACAGAGGGCCCTCTGGAGCAGGAAAATTTGATGTTTTAATAATGTCTGCCTTTCTAGAGGAGAAAATGTGATGAAGTGCCCCTACAGTGGTCTAAACTGTTCCTTATAGATGTCGTCCCTTAAGGGTGCCCTTATGAATTGCCCTCTCTGCTGCCCCTACATCACAGTGTCCCAAAGGGTTCCTGTTCCAAACGAGAATGGAATGCAGTGCTGTATAAAGAACTCCTACAGGTAAGAAAACATGAAGCCTTTTAGGTGCTCCCCTATTAGGTAAGAAATGTTGGTAAAATTGATGCCCTTGTAGTGGAGAAAGAAAACCCAGAAGCAACAAAAAGTTCTTCTCACTTTCTCAGTGGAGAGATAGAGCAAGTCTCAAATCGCGCATTTACGTGAGTGCACTGGAATGTAGTGCCTACTGCGCGCTGAGCACTTCCTTCTGTAGTGCACACTGCCGTGGGTAAGTATTGTCCCAAATGGAACAGACGTTTTGCACTTAACTGAACACAATTGGCAAAAGGAAACCAATTACAGTTAGAAATCATAATTAGAAACGTGCAAAGAAAAAGTGCCATGAAGTAAGGAAGATGCTAAAACACAGGGATGCAGCAAACTTGGATACATTTTATTGAAATAAAATTCTCTCTTGCCTCCCCCTCTATGCCACAGCAGCGTCCCAACCCCAGGTGGTACTGCCAAATGAATGTCAGTGCCACTGCTGGCATGGTACTTCGATGGCCAGTGACCTGCGGGTTGGTGTTTCTTTTCTGGCTGGCCAGCACCACCTCTTACCGTGTGGTTGCCAGGGCTTTCGATATGCCCCGGGCAACTGTTCACCGGGCAGAGCACAGGGTGAGTGCAAAGATTGCTACTCTCCTCTATCAAGTGGTCCACCATCCCACTGCAGACGAACTCCCTCGCTTGGGGGCCCGCTTCGTCCGTCTAGCCGGATCTACAGCCTTCAACCGAGTGGTAGGAGCCATTGATGGTTGCCATGAACGGGTGAAGCCCTCTGCAGGACACCGCCTGTTATTTTAACAGGAAGCTGTTTCACTCAGTCCAGCTACATTTGAGACACAGTGCTAGTGAGCAAATACTGGGAAGAGGATGGGCAAAACCGTGAGCTGGAGCCCTGTTGTAACTAAGAGAGACAGGTCAGGAAAAGAGAGAGGCAAGGAAAATCTGATGAGGAGATGCACACGTGAGGTAAACATTTTTAGAGAAAATAGTTCTGTATTGAAGCAAAAAACTGTAACAATAATAGAGCTATGTAGAACCGTTTTTTAAATATTTCTTAAAAAAGGCAAGATAATTGCCCTTTAATATGACTTCAGAACCCTAAACAGCTCTTTCCACAGCTCAGTAAGAAAACTATAAATCACATAAGCCACCAATAATGTTATTGAATTACTCTATGTAAAAGAAAAGGAAAGGGAAAAGGCAGATAAAGAAGAAACTGAAAAAGATGGAAAAAGAAATTTAAATTAAACCTCTTTGATTACTGATTTACTTAGACGTGGCTGAACATCGTCTCTGCCTGAGGTGTGAGTCTCTTGTATTCTTCACTATGTGTGTGTGTGTGAGTGGCCACAATAATAAGAGTACTTTGTGTTTGTACTCTATTATTACAGGCTTGTGTCCAGTCACTCAAATGGCTTGAGTGGAACCAGATGAGATTTCGAACTGGAAAATTTGACGTGTCACACTGAAATGGCTGGAACCTCTCTTCATGCTCATACTAAAGACATTCTAGAAAAGTACTTGAATAAGGACAAAACGAACAGCAAGCTACAGGCCTGTCGTGAATCAAAATCATCAGAGACAAGATAAGGAAAAGAGATGAAAGAAAAATATGCTTGGATAAATGACATATATGTATTTGAAGAGAAGATGCACAGCTGTGATGTAAAAAATAGTTCTGTATGTAAGCAAAAAACTAACAATAGCAGTGCTTTGTAGAAACATTTCTAAAAAAACATTTACAACACAGTTTCCATCATAGAGAAGGTATTTATCTACTGTGTGTCTAATGAAGCTATCAGTTGTTTTGATTAAAACCATACATTTCCTTTTGTGAAAGTGACCATTCTGTCATATGTGAACACACCACAGTACACAGTGTGAACAGCACAAAATTCTTCCTCTGCATTTAACCCATTCACCAAGTGAAGCAGCAGGACAGTACCTTCCTCACGGTACCTCAGAGGTACTTAGCAGTCTTGGGAATCTAACTTCCTGATTGCAGGGCGAATGCCCTAACCACTAGGCCACCAGCTAGTGAGTTCTAGGAATAAGGCTGAGCTTCTTGTAGAGAGAGAGCAACTAAGAGAGAACCTGGAGGCAGTTAGACAGAAAATCAGGGAGGGAGAAAAGAAACAGGAAAAAGAAGCAGAGTCAATGGCAGAGACACACAGACAGAATTCGGGAGAGAGGGGAAATAATTCTAAGAGTTGACTGACAGGTTCCAGCCCAAACACGACGTAAAACCCGCCCAAATCATCAAAAGCCCAATTGGGCAGAAACCCGCTAAATCTGGCAACACTGACCATTGTCAAGCAAGCGCGTGTCTAGCAACAGAACAGATTTAGAACCTGCGCGGGAGATTCTCCTCAAAACGATAAACTTTTCCTTTTCAAAGTGTAAAAAAAACATTTTAATGATGGAGAAATTCCCTCTAAAATTAAGATAAAAAAATTAAGACCCTTGGATTTAGATTTAAGACAAATTAAGACATTTAAAGGCCTTATTTTAGGACAACGGAATTTAAGACTTTTTAAGGATCCGCGGCCACCCTGCATATGTTCCATAATGGCAGATATTCACAGCATTCTTAGCATTTTTTTTTTTCCTTTTTTTGTTTTCTCAACCAATCAACGATACTACAAATACTGGGAGTGCGAAGGCTTGCACATGCTTCCTTGAAGACACGTTTTTTGTCACTTAATATTTAAACAAGCACAAAACAAGCACAAAACACACTACCTTCATGTCACACAAAGTTCTACCACATCTTTTTTGACCTACCATTAACATAACGTCATTGGACTCAACTCAACACGACTAGAGGAGAACATAAACCACCTAATATATCAGCTAAGAGACGCCTATGCTGGCTAGCATTGTTCTGAGAGACAGGAAGGGCCATCGCACCTACCCAAAGCAACCTGAAAGCAATTGTTGTTGCTTTACCAACTAACTTATTTCTGATGCTGACAAATACACTGCCTGTCCAAAAAAAAGTCACCACCTGGATTTAACTAAGCAAATAGGTAAGAGCTAGGCCTGGGCGGTATCCAAATTTTGATACTGTCAAACCTCCTCCCTATTTTACCTCGGTATGCGGTATTACCGTGAATAATAAAAAAATTGTGACCTAAGGCTCAGACAGCGTCACCTAAACTGTTGGCTTGTGCGTACTGGCGGTGGACCTAGATGTTGTTGGTCCTGCATC
>JBBPCX010011950.1:0-17650 GCA_037974365.1 Hydrocynus forskahlii
TGTTTTGGGACACGATCTTACTGTAGGAACCCGACCAACCCGGCCCAGACCAGAGGTCCTGCATGGAGCTACAGAATGTGGATCACTGGACAACCGTTTAAACAAAAATGGGATTTTACTTAAACATGGTCACTCAGTGGTCCACGCGCAGCATCACAGTTGATTCATAGCGCAGTGACATTTAATTCATTTAGTGTATTAATACACAGCTCAACTGGGGGGTGCCCACGGGTGTGTGTGTTCTGAGTATTTCACAATGGCTCTGACTGCAGGTCAGTCAGATTTCAGGACTGGAACCATCCATTTCATTAAAAGTGTTCCAGTGAAGAGTGTCACACACACTGTCAGTTATGAAACGGAATGTTTCTGTTTGAAAGAAAAAGGAATGTTAAGAATTGCCCTTATCAGACTTGTCCTGGTTGTTATGAGGACTGGAATGTTAACAATCAAAAATACATGCCCTTAGTTTGCACTGATGAGGGATTTAATACAGGCCTGTGTTCGTCAGGAGAGTTTGATAAGAAAAGAGCTTGACTGAAAACAGCACAACAAAAGGCCAATGGAAAACAGGTTTTGAGGACACACATTTTCCTGCTTAGATCACTGAAATATATAACAGGAGCGCGCTGTTCCTTCTGCGGTGAAAGCGATCTCCCTGGATCCCTTTATCTCTTTCAGAACCTGCTGGTATTCTTAACGCAAGCAATTTTTTAATGTGAGGTTCTAACGTTATGACATTTGTTTAAGGATTCAAAGCCGGTCTTTCATCTATGGTAGGTCTACAAAACAAACAAAAAAAAGCACAGAATTTGCCAATTTTTCAGTAATTTTGTTGAAGAGATAATGCCAGAGCGATGGTTTACTGGTAAGACAATACACAAACTAACAACACATCTGTAGGTTCTCTTAAACGGTTGGCTGAGAGGGCATGATCAGTTACTACAATATCTCTGGATGCAATGCTCTTTTCAAGGGAAGAATCCATGGACCATCTAGTAGGTTGTAGCTTTTCACTACAGAAGCACAAAGACATGGAGAAAGTTCAGCACATCCAATCAGTTTCTAGTTTTTCTGTTATAAATGTCCACCGGTGCAAAATGACAAGCTGACTGGAGTTAACTGAATTGATAGTCTACACTTTACTGGGCCAAAACTTTACAATAAACAAATTTCTTTCTGTTCTTTCAAGTCCAGTGTGAAGAAAATGCTGTCAGCCGCTGATGTGAGAATCTCGCTGGGTAAACTTCTCACATGTAGAATATAAACGGTAAAAACTGATGCTGGAAAAGAGTGTTGCAAGTTACTATAGTCACCGTCTGGGTATTTTAATCAGTAAGTGAAGATAAAAGTACCTGCCAGCTCAGCCCCTCTCACATAGTCTATCTTAGTAATTTCTACGTTGTTTATCTTATTAATTCTATGTTTCGATCCAACAAAACACAAGTGCTTTAATGCAGCTCGGACCTGGCTAAGGACTCTGAAATAGTGAATCTATGCAAGGCAGTTTAGCTTAAGTTAGAAAAGATACTGACAAACCTGTAACATCTTTCACCCAAATCCACGGTGCATAAAGTAATTTGCCTTTAGTAGAAAATGTCTACTGACTCTCATGAGCCCGGTCTCGCGAGTTTTCGTGCGGCCATCACGACATAAAATCTATTCAAAAGTCGTGCTGCGATCACGCTTTAGGCCTTTTTTTCGTGCTAGGACGACGCTTCACCACCCTGTATTTTAATGCGCGCTGCGTGACACCAGCAGTATCAGCGCTGACTGGTGACTGAGGGACAGCAAGGAGGGAAATTTGCGCACGTCGACTTAAAAGAGTTTTTCACCGTCTCTGCCTCCAGTTCATGCGAAGTTGTCTTCTGTTGTAGAACTATGAATGACTGCTTTTATGCAATATTGTGAAAATATATTACACATTTCCCACTAAAAGTGTAATAATAATTAATTGATTCCTTATCGGTTTTGTTTGCAAAGCGGTTGAAACAGGTTGAAAGACCGTGAGATGGGGAAAGTCCCTAGTCTTAACCTTAACCCTAACTCTAACTCTAAACCTAACCCAACCCTAACCCTAACCCTAACCCTAACCTGACCCTAATCCAAACTCTCACCCTAACCCTAAACCTAACCCTAACCCTAACCCTAACCCTAGTACTGACCCTGAGCCTAATCCGAACTCTCACCCTAACCCTAAACCTAACCCTAACACTAACCCTAATCCTAACACTAAGCCTAACCTTAACCTTAATACTGACCCTGACCCTAATCGGAACTCTCACCCTAACCCTAAACCTAACCCTAACCCTAACCCTAACACTGACCCTGACCCTAATCGGAACTCTCACCCTAACCTTAAACCTAACCCTAACACTAACCCTAATCCTAACACTAACCCTAACCTTAACCTTAATACTGACCCTGACCCTAATCGGAACTCTCACCCTAACCCTAACCCTAACCCTAACCCTAATACTGACCCTGACCCAAATCCGAACTCTCACCCTAACCCTAAACCGAACCTTAACCCTAATTGGAACTCTCACCCTAACCCTAAACCTAATCCTAACACTAACCCTAACCTTAACCTTAACCCTGACCCTAACCCTAACCCTAACCCTAATACTGACCCTGACCCAAATCCGAACTCTCACCCTAACCCTAAACCTAATCCTAACACTAACCCTAACCTTAACCTTAACCCTGACCCTAACCCTAACCCTAACCCTAATACTGACCCTGAGCCTAATCCGAACTCTCACCCTAACCCTAAACCTAATCCTAACACTAACCCTAATCCTAACACTAACACTAACCCTAAACTTAACCTTAACCCTGACCCTAACCCTAACCCGAACAGTCACCAGTTAGCGTTGATACTGGCGGTGTTACGCGCTGCGCATTAAAATACAGGGTAGTGAAACGGCCTGAAGCGTGATCGCGGCTCGTTTCGAATAGATTTCATGTCGTGATGGCCGCACGAAAACTCGTGCGCTCGGGGTGCTCTCATCTACTGTAATAACCTACAGCGACTAGTAATGTCTATTTTGCCTTTAAAAACCGGGCAGGTCATTTTTTTAAAAATAAAAACTAACATGTTTATGCACATTTGTCCTCTCCAGCCAAATTCTTTCCATATGGTAACATCTTCCTCTCAGACCCATGTTAGGTTGTACCACCACACAGGTACATTTTCTGCAAGATTAGTCTAGTACACTTGCTCTTAACTAAATGTTCCTTTATATTCCTGTATTATCAGTCCAGTGGATGGCTAATTTCTTCAATATAATCTGGGTGTTTGGAAATAGCCAGATTTCAATGTGTGGGAGTATAGTCCAAGTCAAGTTTAGTCAAGTTTATGTGTATAGCACATTATTTTACACAAAAGGTAACTCAACATGCTTTACGGGAACAGAATAGAACAATGTAGAATAAAAAGTAAAAGAATAGAAGAAGTAAAAGAATACGTAAAGCATCAATAAAAGAGGCTGAAAGTTCAGTAGAAGTGTTGATTATCTAAAAGAAAGCGAGGGACAATAGGAAGGTTTGGAAAGGACACAATTTTATTATCAAATACGGAAAAATCTCCTGTGGTTGTCTATCATAATCATAATATTGAAAAAAAAAAATTATAAATCCCCTGATAGCAAGCCATGGAGTCAGAACATAAAGCTGCAATGTCCTCATGCAATCAGCGTTTATTTAAACACAGTTCGACCGACGATTTATGCAGGAAGATATTGTGGTTCCTCTTGCTTACGTTTGTACCCATAACCAGGCAACATTCTGTTTATGTTCCTTCCTATGCCACGGGTCGGAAATCCTGTCAGTACAGACTTGTGCTCGGAACTCTTTTCCATGCTGGTACCTTAGAAGCAGAGATGAGCCACAGAAGACGATGAAAACTCCTCTCATCACTTTAATGGGCTACCAGTCATAACACACATGCAGTTCGTTTTACAGCTTGTCAGAAGTCCTGGGTGTTCCGTTCTGTGAAAACCCTCAGTTGGACCGTGGAACCCTTATATGCTGTGGAGGGTTCTGTGGTAGGGAAGACATTCAGTAAACTGTAGAAAGCCGGTTTGACAGTGGGCGATGGAACTGCCTGGACTGCCTGGATCCAGCGTACACCAAACATTGTTGTCCAAACGTTTGCAGACACCCACTTGTCCAGAGCTTCTTCTCAATTCAAGGACATTGGTAAGAGAGGTTCGCCCTCTTTGCGGCAGCAACAGCCACTTTTGGCGTTATGCTAAATGTTGCAATACTGCCATGAGGGTTTATTTGCATTCAGCCACAAGAGCATCTGTGAGGTCGGGTACTGATGTTAGATGACGAGGTATGGATCACCAGAAATACCAGAGAATACAGTTCCACCGCCCCACAGCCCAATAAAGAGCTCTATTCCCCTTTAGCCAATCCTCGGAACTGGCATTGCAATGGACAGCAATAAGCAATGACCTGCACCTCATCATCTTTGTTCCTACAACACACACAGAACTCCTCTGCTTAAAAAGAAACACAGATTGTTATGCCATGTTACGGGGCTGTTACGCCGTGAACGGACCTGGGGCATTATGCGTCATTTAAGAAAACACCAGTGATGTGTGATGTGATAGGAGATATTAGAGGAGAATTTAATCTCATCCGTTAAGAAACTAAATGTGTGAAGAAGATTGTTTCAGCAGCGCAGTGACCTCAAATCTGCAGCCTAAATAACTGGAGATGCTTGCATGGCCAGTCTTCTGACTTGAACTCCACTGATTATGGAGGATTTTGGATTAAAGAGTCCGTTAAAAAGACCACTGTTAACTGATTTGTGGTGTACAAATTCTTTTTTTGCTGACATTTATACAGATGAAGGCAATGTGTGCATACATTTGAAATATATATATATATATACACTGGGTGTTTATAATATAAAAAGGTCTTACGGAAATATATAGTTTTACACTTTAATCCAGTAGAGCCAGTGGACTGACACTGAACTATTTGAATGTGGTGAATTCAATGGCTGGAACCTGCAATTTCTTGGCAAATCAATGAGACAGCACTTTCTATTTAGCAACTCTGTAACAGCTAAAACCCCTACAGCTTGGTGGAAAACCAACAGTTAGTCCGCTAACTGCAACGTGACATGCCATTCTGGCATAATCCAGATTTTGCAATAAACAGAAGTACAACTGGTTTCCCACAATGGGAAAATGAAATCATCCAATCATAACATATATTGAAAAATGACAGTTGGCAGATTTGTGCCTTAAAAATAACCCAGAAGGGGGAAAAAATGTTTTTACAGCATCTGCAGATGCCAAATGCCATGAAGTCTCAGACTGGGATGAGACAAAACCTGCAACAAACTCCATTAAAGAGTTTATCTAAACCATTAACACAGTTAACAATAATGCATCTGCTCCACATGGGGAGTGGAGAGTCCACTTTACCACAAAGCACCGTGTCAAAAAGGTTATTAATGGTTATTAATTAGACTTACAGATAGAACTGCTCACTGGTGCCCTTTTTGTTTATGTTTTATTTGCTAACAGATGATTTAAAGGTGTTTTTGACTTAATAAACTCATTTTATTCCGATGTGATTTTCATGGGTAGTTTTATAGGAAATTTATACTGAACTGAGATTTCTTGCCAAACAAAACGTTAGCAATATATATACATAAATATTGTTTTTTCCCCAGCGTCACATAACACTATCAGACACGCCCACTTACTATTCTTCCAGCCGCCACCATTTCCAAAAAATATATATATATATATATATATTGCCATGACAAACACCACAGACTTTGTAGGCAGGGTCCAGTCTTACTCACAAAGGGCTCCAGGTTTTCTTCAACACCCCTCTACCACACCCCTTCCTTTAAGACAGCCAATGAGAGCAGTGGTCATTTGCATGCAAAATCGATACCCAGAAAATCACTGTTGTGCTTGAGAGACATCATCGACTGGAATCAAATCCCTTGTACGTCTTCACTCGCATACTTGGCCAATAAACTTCGATTCTTTTCCTGAAAATCAATAAAACGTGTCATTTGGCCGACGGTACGAGTGTGTATCTTTTTAAAAACGACACATGAAGAAAGTCAGGAAATGTAGTTGGACCTCACCTGTTTCTCTTATTCTGCTAGTTTTTTATTTTGCTTTTTTTTTTTTTTTTTTTTTAATTTATTCTGCTGGTTTCCGTGTTTTTGTTCTGAAAAATGCACAAAAAAACGAATGCACAAACACCCCTAGCCCCAGTGCTCTCACGTGCGACGCCCCACACGGGACATATTACTCCATCTCTCTTTAATCCGAGGTAAACAGATCAGCCTCCGCGGAGGTAAATCAGCAGCGGCGTCGCGTTTAAAGGCAATGCAGCCGCTTCACTTTTTCGCTTATTAATCTGCGAACGCTGAATCCTGAGGCTGCCTGACTGCGAGTGTGTGGCCAGCAGTCTGTTCAGGATCGCAGAGGCAAGCAGGCGGGGTTCAGAGGTCAATATAATCTAAAACCAGACACTAACAAGCCTGGCACATGGCTGCACAACCCAAACAAACTCTCACCTGCACCTTTGATTTCAAGATGCCTTGATGGCTGAAATGAAAACACACTCACTCGAGTCTCTTCAACATGGGCTTCCTCACTGAGGACGTGTGTGTGTTCGACTGGAAGCCAGGGAAACCCTCCCTAAAAGAGAAGCAGGAACTAAATCAGAGTCATAAGAAGCATGAAGTAATTTAGTCATCAGGGTGAACCCCCCCCCAAAAAAAGAGAAAAATGAAGTAAATCAGAATCAACAGAGTGGAACTGCCCTCCCTCAAAAAAGAAACATGAAATGAATCAATATCCTCCGAGTGGAAGCCCACCAAAAGCAAACCGTGAAGTTCAGCAGAACCATCAGCGTGGAACCACGCAGAAGAGAGGCATGAAGTAAAACGAAGTCACGACTGTGGAAACCTCCCCCCCAAAAAAGGAGAGATATGAAGTAAATCAGAATAATCAGAGTGGAACCCCACTCTCAAAAAAAGAGAGAAGCATGATGTGAATCAAACTCATCTGAGCGAAACACCCCAACTGTGTAATAGGAAATGTCTGGAACCACCATCCTGACAAACAAAAAGAAAAACAGATACAAGTAGGAAAAAAAAGGAGAAATATGAGGTAAATCAGAATAATGAGATATGACAACCTGCTCTCACGAGTGTTCGTGCGGGCATCACGATATAATCCAAAAACGTGCTGCGATCTCACGTTAGGGCTTTTTCCTGCTAGGACAGCGTTTCACTACCCGCTGTTTTAATGCGCACTGCGTAACACCACCAGTATCAGCGCTAACTGGTGACTGTTAGGGTTACGGTTAGTGTTAGAGGTTAGTGTTAGGGTTAGGTTTAGGTTTAGGATTAGGGTTAGAGTTAGAGGTTAGTGTTAGGGTTAGGTTTAGGATTAGGGTTAGGGTTAGAGTTAGAGTTAGAGGTTAGTGTTAGTGTTAGGGTTAGGTTTAGGATTAGGGTTAGAGTTAGAGGTTAGTGTTAGGGTTAGGTTTAGGATTAGGGTTAGAGTTAGAGGTTAGAGTTAGGGTTAGGTTTAGGATTAGGGTTAGAGTTAGAGGTTAGAGTTAGGGTTAGGGTTACGTTAGGGTTAGGGTTAGGATTAGAGGTTAGGGTTAGAGTTAGAGTTAGAGGTTAGGTTTAGAGTTAGGGTTAGGTTTAGAGTTAGGTTTAGAGTTAGGGTTAGGTTTAGAGTTAGGTTTAGAGTTAGGGTTAGCCTTACGTTAGGGTTACGTTAGGGTTAGGGTTAGGATTAGAGGTTAGTGTTAGGGTTAGGGTTAGGGTTAGAGGTTAGAGGTTAGGTTTAGAGTTAGGATTAGGTTTAGAGTTAGGTTTAGAGTTAGGATTAAAATTAGTGTTAGGGTTAGGATTAGGATTAGCGTTAGAGTTAGAGTTAGAGTTAGAGGTTAGAGTTAGAGGTTAGGTTTAGAGTTAGGGTTAGGTTTGGAGTTAGGTTTAGAGTTAGGATTAGAGGTTAGTGTTAGGGGTAGGGTTAGGATTAGGGTTAGGATTAGGGTTATGGTTAGGATTAGGGACTTTCCCCATCTCACGGCATTTCAACCTGTTTCTACCACTTTGCAAACAGAAACAATGAGGAATCGACTCATTATTCCTCTCCCACTGCCCCACTGTCCCTGATACTGGCGGTGTTACGCAGTGCACTTTAGAATACAGGGTAGTGTAGCGCTGTCCCAGCACGAAAAATAGCCCTAAAGCCTGATCGCAGCACGTATTGTGATTACATTGTATATCATGATGTCTTCGCGAAAACTCGTGAGACCGGGCTCGACATGAGGTAAATATGGGGAAAATCAGAAAAACCCTCTGAGCTCGGCCTCTGAACTGTGTAAAGAGTTTCTGAAGAGAGGATTCCCTCCTCCACGTCCTCTCAGTCTTTTTTTAGGTCATCTTGATCCGGCCCAAAATTTATAAGGTGCATTCTTGTGCATTCCTTAAAAATCAATCCCGAAAACTGATCTCTTCGCGCGACAGCTTGGAGACGAGCCTCGTTCCGCTGTCAGATCTCGGGTTATTAAGAAAATGTTAGAACAATTTATATCAATGTCCTCTGTTTATCCTGCGTGTCTCGCTGATGGACAGATTGTTTTGTAGACCAGACGGTGGGTGCGCTATCAAGCCAACTTTCCACAGCACATGAGACTGGAGAGAAGTGTTTGTGTTTATGAAATTTTATCGTAACATAATACTATAAAGAGGTGCACAGAAAGACAGACAGCGTATTCGATGGCGATGTTTTCTTTTTTCAGTAGAAACAAGTAACTTAATACATTAAATAGACATAAATGTTTAAAACATGCTGTTTTTAAACAAGGAACAAATGACGTATAAAGAGGAAACTGGACTTTTATCCACTTATGGGATTTCCAAGGGAACCGTTTGTCATTCCATGCACCTGCCCCAAGCAAAGGGGGGCTTGGACGTGTCTCACAGTGTCAGAAGTTTCCATGTAAATAAGGGCATAAATAAACTCCCATAAATAATCTCTCGTTCAAGCCTGGATGCATCTGATACTGAAGTGCCGACATCATGCCATCTAACAGGTACCTCTCCTGGCTGAGTGCAAAGTTCTGAAGAGTTTTTCAGCATGAGTGGGCTTTAGTTCCTCATCTCCACATGCAGACAGATGCAGGTAGGACTGGATAATATGATGACATTGTTGGACTATGACTGTTAGAGTAAGGCCTTCAGTTCAGGCCATGAATGTCTTAACCCGTAGGACAGAAGCACGACTAATGGTATGCTGTCATCATACAACAGCATGTTTGGCCGTATGACAACAATTTACTCTTTGTGCCGCCGGATCTGCGCTAATCATGTTCTGAGGGTTACGTTTCTGACGCTTCTGCTGAGGTTCGAGGTTCAAGTTTAGTTTATTGTCAGCATCAGTAGCTGTGAACACGCACAAAGTTTGATGAGACGTTTCTCCACGGACCACAGAGCAAAACATAGTTACATTCAAGTTACATGAGAAACGATACAATAAATGGACACCACAGCAATGTAACAGTAATGTTGTGATGAACAGTAATGTTGTCATTATGATGTGAATTTACATTTTATCCAAAGCGACCTCCATTCCCTAGCTACAAGGGACAGTCTACTTGGAGCAGCTTGGGTTTAAAGGACTTGCTCGGGAACCCAGTGGTGGCATGCCAAAGGTAGGATTCGAACCCACGACCTCTTGGTCCAGAGGCAAGTATGCTACCCGCTAGGCTTTCCAGCGTATTGCACCCTATTCCTAATCCAATAGGATACTAGCAGTATTATGTGTTAGTTCTAAGCATACAGAATTGTGTGAAGTGTCAGTATTTCAGGGACTTAGCCACCATCACAGTCTTAGGGTTGAAAGGTTTGGTGATTTTACCAATCAAACACACCTGATTCAACTCATCTGTTAATCACCACTGTAATGAGTGTGTTCGAGTGGTGGAAATACCAAACTGTTCTGGGCCCTGGACCTGCAGGAGAGGAGTTGTGGACCCCTGCATTCCCATGAAATTGGTCCCGCCCATTGTACATCGAAATCTCATCGACTGGTGGTGAATATGAAACATTTGGACCTCAAATAAAAGAAACTGAGGTGTTCTAAGTCAGCGTTGAGGGGGAGCCCTGCATGAATTACTTTTAAACCCGTGATGCATAGACTAGAGGTTGCAACTTGTGAGACATTCGTCAAAAAGGTGCTTGGGCCTATTGTGGCTTTGAGAATTATTTGTCTAGACACACCTGCCCCTTTATTAGGTACACCTCTTCAAGCCCGTCTTAAAACAAGTGTGTAATAAGCCAGGCACATGGTAGTCATGTAAATGTGGTCAAGACTAATTGTCGAAGTTCAAAGCAAACATCAGAGATTTTAACCTTTAGAATATTAGCAAAACCTGATTTCAACAAATAAAAGCGGTGCAAAACAATCCAAAACCAATGTTTGCTCCATTTCAGTTTGCGAGCTGTTTAATAAAGCTGTCTTCCAAATTTAGAAAGCTCCCTCATTAAATCTTCCCAACTAACGGCAACAGACTTTATTACTTACAATAAAAATAACGTTTTTATTTTTGTATTTACAGCATTTATTTATATCGTAAAATATAGTGTCTACTTTTCACTTTTAAACTGGATTATTATGCTCATTTTTTTTTTTTTTTTTTTTTTGCTAAGGAAGATGAGGTAAGATAAACCTTTGTTAGTTCCACAAGTGGGAAATGTGCATCGTCACAGTAGAAAGTGGACCGTAGAAAGGTCAAACATTCTATTAAAAACGACGGAACAAAAACTGTACGAACAGTACAGTATAAAAAGTGCACAATAATACGTACTTTTTTTTTTTTTTTTGTATAACTCAAGTCAAAAGACATTAGGTAAATCCGGAGCAGCTGTTTGCTCTGGAAGTTCATTAGATGACAAAAAGGTTTTTGTTCTTCCCTCATTGTAAAATCTGTTGGTTGCGTTATATAAGAATGATACGGCTATTTTACACACGAAGCTTTATGAATAAAAAAATTAAACGCTATCCCTTTGCCCGGAATGCCCCTCTGGCACGGGCACCGGGCTGGGTGCGAGATCCTCCCTGTTGGGTGGTTCTGGGTAATGGAAACAACTTCTATCAATGAGCTCACACCCCAGTCAAGCCATCTTGACCCATCGGGGAACCATTACACTTTATGCGTTTGTTTACATAATCTCAACGAGGGAACAACAAAGGAATCTTGAACATGCATTACGCTGCCTGTAAAAAGAGAAGCACTTCTCTCCTCTTTTTTCCACAGGTGCGCTGCCAGGCTCCTCAGTGCACCATTGTGCTGGTGATGTAATACGCATGAGCTGATTGCCTTCCACAGCGTTCGCTCCACAGTCAGCCCTGCTTCATCACAACCAGCTTAACAATGGCCCGAGTCATTTTACTGCCGGGCTGAGGGATTCTGTGTGAAAGCCTAAGGATCCCCTGGAGTTAAACTGGTAGCTACAGCCTCTAAAACTGCCAAACTGCTTTAACAACCACAGTTTTTCACCGCGCCTTGGTGACACAAAGGAACAACTGCACAGGTTCTTGCACAGAAAAGATGTTCGTGCTATTGGGAGCGAATAACAGTGGCCAGTTAAGGTCCACAGGACTCACTTTTCGAACTGCATCTGGAAAACTGTGCAGTCTTTGCTTGTAATGTCATGTAACGCATGGTGTCTGAGTCCAACTGCCTGCAAGGCTGAACCCTGTGACTGTTTAAAACTCAGCCTTGTTCTAAAATTGGACTGTCTGTTCACATTTATTGGAAAGAACATAAGCTTTATGTGCCTTTTCTTGACATCTGCATTGGTGCAGGAATCCAGCAGCTATTCACTTCCCATTAATCCCTGAGATTTCAGCAGTTTGCACTCTTAATGAATCTCTTTTAATAGGGAAGGCACTTCCTTTTATAACAGGCTGTAAACCTGATGGTGTGAGATCCCTGTGAGTGAGTGCCAGCAGTGGTATTAAGAACAGATTACTCACCTAGATCCAGGCATTTTTTAAGCAAGCACATTCGTTGTGTTGTTTGTTTGTTTGTTTGCTACCTTATTATCCAAAGTTTAGAGAACATGTCCGATTAGTCACCAAATATTTGGCAAATAATGACTAAAAAAATAATCAAAATTAATCATGTTTCCACACTTAAAACTTGGGTGGTGCCTTGAACAATAGTCCAAAAAGAACATGATCAGATGCAGGGTAGTGAAGAAGTGCTTTAAACAGATCACAGAAACAAAGCAACCATGCTTCACTATTCACACATACCGATTCAGTTTAGGATCTGGAAGAATTTCTTAATAAAGCAACCATGCTTCACTATTCACACATACCGATTCAGTTTAGGATCTGGAAGAATTTCTTAATAAAGCCTGAATTTCTAAGTTCATGGCTTTTGCCACACATCACAAGAAGCAGATTTATTTATTTATTTATTTTTTCTGGCAAACACTGACATTTGTTTAAATAATTATTTTGAAATATGCTGCATTTGGGCTTGGGAGTGATGGCACACATATTTAAGCCTGATCATCTGGAGTCATCTTCACCGGTTCAGGACTTCAGTTAGACGCTCTTTGTTCTGCTTGAATGATTCGTACGTAGGTCACTGTGTGTCTTAACCAACAGAAACATTCCTCTGAAACTGGTCAGGTTCAGGGACTGGACTGGAAATGAGAGTCTCTGAAAGCTCTTCAGGAGCTGTATGTTTCCATTAAACATATTTTTGGACAAAACATAAAAGTCTTTTGTGGTGGACATGGACATTAAATGGACATTAATACCCTTGCAGACCCCAGCTCCGGTCACTGTACAGTGAATCTATGGTGAACGAGTGGGTGTGTTGATGTTTCTATGCGACTGGTGCAAAAACAGAAGAAAACAAACATCTGAGGATGAAGAAGAAGGGTCATTTACATGAAGAGGCCAATGAAAATGTTCACCGAAATGTTCTGGTAAATTCAAGGAACGGAAGGAGACTTGGTTGTTTATGACCACATTAGGAACCAGCTACGTGAACTGGCTGCATGTGTGAAAGGGCAGCTCTAGACCTCTGGCCAGAGTCCAGACCTGATACTCCAGGCATATTCTGGGTTGAAAATTTAAACCTGCAGACCTTATACAGTGTTTTTACCAGGACGCACACACTCATACATGCAACGGAAATCTCAGGAAACAGGCTATAACATGCTCATCATGAAAAGGCGACAGTAAAATAAAGCATAAAAACACACTGCTGTAATATTCTCTCATAAAAACAGGAACTGCACTGTAAAAACTAACACATCACTCAGAAATTCTGCTTTGTTGGCCATGCTGCCTTACAGAAGCAGCTGAGCATGTCTCTCGCCAACCGGATTCACAACTTCTGGACAACGCTTCATTTTGTTCGTGCTAGGACAACGCTTCACTACCCTGTATTTTAATGCGCAGTGCGTAACATCGCCAGTATCAGCGCTAACTGGTGACTGTTAGGGTTTGGGCCAGGGTTAGGATTAGGGTTAGGGTTAGGGTTAGGATTAGGATTAGTATTAGGATTAGGGTTAGGGTTAGGGTTAGGTTTAGGGACTCCCTGTCTCACGTCATTTCTACCTGTTTCAACCGCTTTGCAAACAAAAACGATGAGGAATCGACTCGTTATTTCTCTCCCACTGTCCCGCAGTCACCACTTACCGCTGGTACTGGCGATGTTACGCTCTGCGCATTAAAATACAGGGGAGTGAAGCGCTGTCCCAGCACGAGAAGTGTGATCACAGCACGTGTTCTGATTACATTGTATATCGTGATGGCTTCACGAAAGCTCGTGAGACTGGGCTCCTCTCTCTGCTATCGTGAAAAGCAATGTTCAGCTAATCTGACCGTAATCTTAAGTCTTTGTGACCCGTTATGGAAAATTCACAAAAAGTGTGCTGGGGTCTCAAGAAGGCAAATTGCTGTCTCAGTTTTATTGGGGTTTAGATGTTCTTTACAGTCCAAAGCACAGGTCTAAAAGCTGCTAATGTTTAGAAAACAGCAGCTTTTGGCCTCTTGTAGTCCTTGAAATTTGGGGATTGTGGGGTATTTTCAAAACCCCAGGAGTGGTTATTATTACTATTACATGTTTTTTAAATTACTCTGAGTAACTCTGATTCTACATGGCCCCCGAAACACCAAACAAAGAAAACAGCATGACGTCTGACACCTCGAGCATCAACACACAGGGCGAACTTCCATATAAAGAGTTGCTTGGCAGTATAACAACAATTTAGCATTTGTTGCATTCGTCACAGATCCATGCTGCACGTGTTCTCAGGGCTAAAATGTTTTATTGCAGTTCTTTAACCTGTGGTACAATGGTGTGTGTGGGAAGTGTGGAGGACAACTTGTCCTGATTTCTTTTCCACCTGCTCTCCTGAAGTCCAATTTAGGAGACGGGGATTAGTCTGCAGTTCATCACTTCTGTCCCTACACAAACAGAGAGGACTGGGAAAATGCCATTAACAGAGGCTCTATTATGCAGCCAAGGTTATGTGAGCAATAATGAAAGAGTGTAGGCCAAAGACAACGTCCATAAATTTTTTACTGAAACAGTAATCACGAAACTCCAGTGATGCTCCAACAAACAAACAAGCAAGCTAGAAAAAGAGATGGTCTCTGACCCTCTTCAGCCAGTTGAAAATATGGTTTTGGTCCAAAGAAGGTCATTGGGAGTAGCACACTCACAATGTTGCGCAGTTTGTTAGCGTCTAACATGTTTCACTTCGACTATTACTTCCAGTTTTTCAAACTCAGTATTCTGTCTTCCTTTTAGGGCTGTGAGTACCTAAACAATTTTGTTATGCCGTGATCTTGAAGTAATTAACCGTCTCCTTCTCCCTCGCTGGAATTAAAATCAGGCCTGGGTTCAGGGCAGCTTTAGTGTAGCTTTCTGTCGATCTTTTTCCCGAAAACGAAACGTCTGGACTATTTCTCCTGTACTTTTGACTTAGCTGACCCACCCTCATAAATCGAGTTTTAATTGCGAGTAAATGTTTCAGAAGCAGCGATTTGTGATTTTCATTTCCAGTCCTGAAGGAGAAGGCTGCGTGCCGGCGCTGTTGTTTACACGACTGTGATTTCAGAATACCTTAAGCTGCATGTAAAGGAGGCAGGAAGCGCCAATCCGGTTCAAGGACACTGAGAGTCATGCCAAGTTCTGCAATCGCCCATCAGTTGTGGATGAAAACAACACAAATGCCTTTGTTCAGTTTCACTTCATCTAAACTGTGTATTCATCAGCTGTGTTTACTGTGCCTGACAGATCGCGGAGTCCCTTCAGGTCATCCTGAAAAACCTCTCCAGGAATCCCTTGAGGAGCTCCGTTCACTTCTGTTTGTTTAACCAGTAAAACCACTATGCAGTACTGGAATGACCTTCATTGAACAGAGGCATCACCTTGTGTTCTATTTATTTGACAGTTGACTTTTATAGCGTTTATACTGAAGGCTCTGGCTGCATATCTCTCTTCAAATGAATTCAACACACTGAATATCATCATTCCTTGCTTTTAGTTTGACTTCAAGGACATAAAATGACCACAGGGGCCTCTATAGTGACAATGTATGTTTTTTTGGGGGGTTTTTTAAACCCTTTTATTGAACCCTTTCACGAGTACACTCCATCAGTGAGATTCAATATGACTGGTCCCTAGATGACAGTGTTAGGACCATTCATGACTTGAATTGAGAATGTATGGTAAATTCCCAGAACTGGAACTGGACTTGCACACAGCTGAAAGGAAACAGAACTGGGAGTGAACTGGAGTGTCAGGAAACAACAATAAATTCAGAGTAAACTGCTTATATATAACAAAAATGTTATTGTTTTTTTTTTTTCACAGTCTGCAGCAGCTCTGCTGGTCTTCAACCAACCCAAAAGGTGATTGACCCGCACTGGCTACCCATGGCTGCCCGGATTAAGTTTAAGTGACTAACTCTTACCTATAGAGTGACGTCTGGGTCAGCACCCAGTTTCCTTACCCGTATCGTTCAGGTTTATGTTCCTATTTTCTCCCTTCGCTCCTTCAAGGAACACCGCCTGACTCTGCCATCCCTGCACACAAGGTAAACCCAGCCCAGACTCTTCTGTTGTGGTTCACTGTCGGTGAAATGAGTTGCCTCAGCCAACAAGAGCAGCAGAGTGCCTCTCTTCAAAAACCTCCTGAAGACTCGTCTGTTCAGAGAGCACCTCCTCTCCTGATGATCTATCGGTCGTTCCATACCACTCCCACGCAAACATTTAGAACTCTCCTCTGGTTCTCACCCCGACCTGAAACTTGATAAAATCACTTTGGATAAAATCGTCTGCCAAATGAATGCAATGTAATGTAATGAAAAAAAAAAAAAACATTTCCCAGAATGCCATGCAAGGTGAAGGTTCATGACCTAGGAGGGCCAAAATGGCCCATGTTGATGGTGTGAGACTGGAGAGACTTTTGATTGCTTTCGTGTCTGATCTTGGACAGTTGGGAGAATTTGATCCATGGATTAACATTGGGCTGCAACACCAACACTGAGATTTGGAATTTGGAATCGGAAATTGTTGAGAAATGTGAATTTCCTGGGAGGACCTCGGTACAGGATCATTTTGCTGAACCAATTCCTACAACCTCAGGAAACCAGGTGTTTTGGTGAACCTGTTCATGAATCCAGCAGAGCAACTTCAAACCTCAAACAGGATCTTCAGGTGAGGCATTGTTGAAGCCACTCCTGCCTCCGCTGCTCCTGTGAAAAGTGAATTCATGTTGCTGGTGAGATATTTACGCCTCGGAGATGCGATTTTAGAGACGGCAAATTTCAGTATGTATGTATGTAAATGAAAGGCATGAATGAACCTGACTTTTATTCTGGGATTTGAGACATCACACATCATATGGCAAAACTGGTGATCATCCTGGTATAAGCCGTATACTCAAATCCTTATCAAGGCCCCAGTATCAGTTATACTGACTCGTCATTCATTCATTTTTAAATTCTCAGTTTTATTCAGTTTTCTCAACTATAAAGGTTTATCTTATCTTCTCACATGGTGTCTGTAAGGTGCTATAAATACTGAGAGGTTCAAATTTACATGTAATCTCAAATAAATGCTCTGAAACAAGAACAAAAAAATGCTTTAGGCATAATTTTATCTATCTATTTCAGAAATTCAGCTCCAATTCACCTTGCTGTAGTTGTTAATTTCCTTGTTTGAACTAGAATTGCTGGGTTAATTCCTGAATTGACCCCATGCTGATTGGGTCCCACCAGTGAGATTCAAACACTGTTATGCTCAGTTTAGAACACTGCTGCAACTGTTTAGTTTTACTCATTCGTCAAAATCTGTGTGTTAATTTCCCTTTCCACAACACACAACATCTCCTTAAATCAAGACCAGAATGTAGTCACATTTGTGGTAAATGATGTCAGATGAGTTAAACCTGCACGTAGTCTTTACTGGCAATAAAAGTGAATAAGAATCATACACTGCTCGAAAAAATGAAGGGAACTCAAACAACACAATGTAACTCCAAGTCAATCACACTTCTGTGAAATCAAACTGTCCACTTAGGAAGCAACACTGACTGA
>JBBPCX010011996.1:0-17645 GCA_037974365.1 Hydrocynus forskahlii
GATATATATATAGATATAGATATATATATATATAGATATGTGTGTGTGTGTATGTATATCTATATTTAAGTGTCAAATAGGGAGGATGGAGAAAAAGCATTCTTGCTATTGTCACGAATGACTAAAGTTTAGAAATAATGGCCACAATCACAAACAGCATTAGTGACATATCTATTTTTGGAAAATATCTTAAATTAGCAGCAAATTATTGAATAGAAAAAAGCAAGATGTCATATTCTAAATAATATTTTGAGTAATAATATTCCTGAAACTGTTGGCTTTCACATGCCCCCTAAATCTCACCCCGTCTGGTGCTCATACAGTGAAGGGTTTCTCATGACTCATCTGCAAATTCTGCTCCATAGGTTTTTAAAGAAGTACACCATGATACACATTGTCTTCACAGTGCTGTGTGTTTGATGGGTGGTTTGTGCCCATGAATATATCATATATTCCACCCTCCATAGACCATAAAACAACTCTAGATCACTCTTATGTAATTTTGTTTTTTGGGAGAGAGTGAACAATGATGTGTGATTGAATAATTGGATTAAAAATGGTTATTGTGTTCCAAAATAAATTATTTTCTTGTAAAAAAAGTGTCATGTTTTGGGTGATGGGTCTATAATGGCAGTAATAATACTGTCAGCTGAGAAAGAAAGTGTAGATGTCTATTGGCTTAAAGGAGAATTTGTGTAGTTTGCATGTTCTCTTCATGATGCTGTAGGTTTCCTTTGAGGTCTCTGGTTTCTCCCATAGTCCAAAGACATGCGTGTCAGGTGAATTGGAGATTCTAAATTCACTGTAGGTGTGTGTGTGTAAATGGGGTGTGTGCCCTGTGGTGGCCTGTTGCCCCACCCTGGGTGAGTCCCTGCTTCGCGCCCATAGGCCCTGTGATAGGCTCCAGGTACCTACAACCTTAGTAAAGATTAAGTGGTAACAGAATTGTTCACAGTGGTGGTAAAGGGAACCAAACATCTGAAGCGTTTAATGCCTGTAAAAGCGCTCTGATTTTTGAGAAGCTCTTGGCTTAAAACTAAATCCATTTATGATGGATTTGATGCATTTAGACTAACCACTGTTTTATTATCAACTTGGTTTTAAACAATGAATAAAACATCCTTATTTGTGTTGAACACCTTGTTTCATCACCACCGTATACAGTGTGCAGAACACCAGATTTACAGTATGCAGTCTGTATGCTCTACTGTAGCTTCATATGCTCGGGATCCCTTTTTAAATTGTTGAGTAAAAACTCTCACACTACTGAAACGTATTATCAGCTAAATATTAAACGTTAGCTAATTTATATGTGATGTGTAAATACAGATTATAGGGATTAAACAAGAGCCATTTATATTTTATTGAACACAATGTCAGTAACACGTTTACACCTTGAAAGCAACTGACCTAAGAAATAAACAGGTTAAAATACTAATAATCTAAACCAGACACTCAGTTCTCGGGTCTAAAGCAATAAAATACAGCAGATCACTTACAGGCAGCAGACACCTACTTCCTATACAGTTCCAGTCAGTGAGAATGTCGAGGGTTTATCATTTGTTGGTCTGTCCGTTTCAGCACTGTTTCAGTGTATGTGGGGCTGGTGTGAACTTTGATAAGAGAACAACTGCCAGGCCTCTAATACCACTTTCTCTACTCTGTTGTCATTCAAGACAAAGTTGGAGACAGGCAGCTTTGTAACTCTAGTATTGTGTAACTCTACCAAAATTTTATTTACAGAGCAATCCCACAGAACACTTGTGTGAATGTGTACTGTTATGTTTGGGCCTACAGTACATTTCCGCTACCGTACCCTGTTCAGTTCTTAGCAGTTCCACCTTCTTAACACTTTTCTTCATATTCTATAGAGAACAGTACTCTAATAGTTTCTTCCAAATGCTTAAAAACATCTGCCAGTCTCGTGCATTGGTCCAGCCATTTAAAGTGCCGTGTCTTCAGAGCCAAACAGGTTGGTTGCTGTCTCTTTGCCATCACAGTTTGGGCCCTTCCCATCAAAGTCAGAGGGAAGGATTTCAGCCTCAAAGTCCCTGAAGTAGGTGTCCAGCTCATCACCATGAACAAAAACCTGAAAGTTTGAAGAAGAGGGGAAGGTTAAAGCGTCATTTTCTCAGTTAATTTCAATGTATTCGCAAGCTGTATCTCTATCTTACTGTCATCTCTATCTCTATTGTCTATACACACACATACAGTTAGACAAGACACCAGATTTTACAGCACAGAGTACATATAGATAAATTAATTATATATATAAACTCTTGGCTAAAAATACAAAGCATCCTTCAGCAACAGTGACTACAGTGACATCTGCATCTAGATTTGTGGGAAACGGTTGGCAATTGTGGACAAAAGTGCACTTTCTGGGCATGATGGTTGTGCGTTAGTATGACATGAAGAAAATAAGGATTTAAGCAGATAGAATTAGCACTCCACAACTTCAGAGAGAGGGGCTGTAGTACATAAAGCCATCATTACGAAGAAGAATACAAGTGGTGTTAAAACCACAAACACTGGTCTACAAACAGTGATGTCAGATGAGAGACAAGTGTAGATGTGGCCTATATCAGGCCTTAATGCTTGACAGGAGGCCACAAAATGGTTCAATGACTGTGAATGAAGTAAATCATGCGTTGGCTTCCACAGTTATTGGATCTTAACCAAACGGACCACATATAGGGGATTTTGGACCAATGTCTGACATTGTTCTTTACTTTTATTGTACAAACAAATTGAGGGAATCCGTTTTGTAATCTGTTTTGTTCCCTCATGGTGATTGGTGGTCCGTTGTGGTCCAGAAATGACGCTTTATAGTGTTGCTCCTGCATATTAAACCTAGTAGAGGTTTTACTCCACTCACCCTCTCCAGCAGTTTACTCTTCATGAAGGGTTTGATCACATTGTAAGTGGTTGTGAAGTACCAGGGCTGATGGATCACGTGCACTGCCTTGAAACGTGCAGGGAAGGAGTCCTATACACAGAAAGTGACCGTATTCATTTTACTGACATTATCCTTCTTGAGGTCTCAAGAATCAAATGAGCTATACAACTCTGCGATTGTTTTCACATGGCTGCTGTACTGATATTTGGTCCCCACCAGTACTAACTGCACATTTACAGCAATGCAGACATGACTTCTAGTGTGGGGGGACTATGGCTCGGCCTCCAACTTGTTTCCTCAATTTACAGTGTTTTCTCACCTGCAGCATGTCCACCATCTTCTTCAGCTCGGTGTGTTTGATGCCAGAGGCGTGCTGCATAGTGAAGCCCTTAAAATTCTCAATGAGGACAAACCCATTGATCTGAGTCTCTTCGTTTTCCAGAAGTTTCTCCAAGATGATGCAGTATGCACGCAGAGTCTATCATTTAGAATAAAGGGTTAGAAGAGGTTGCATTAGAAAACCATCACTTTACTGAAAAGGATCCCTAATCACTATTCTGGACACTCAGGGCCACCTGAATTCTGTTATAAGGAACAAATGTGGATACTACTGTTACTGTTGGACTTGGCTCTGGACAAGTTCATCCATTGTTAATGACACAATGCGGTACATTTTTTGTACATTGTATTGTATGATTTTAAGAGTGCCCTGGATATTTGCGACTGTGGGCATCTCTCTACTGCACAAAGTACCAGAACTTTTGGAACTAGATGGCCAAAACTGTTCATCGGTTGTTAATCAGATCAGTACAGAATATTTCTGTGTAATTGTTTTTCTTTTTTTGGGACCTGTTCAAGAGGACTCAAGGGTGTTCTCCTCTGTCTTTAGTGTAAAGTGTCCATTTGTCATGTGTGAACACACCAACTGAAACCAATTAAACCTTGCAATTTAAATCAATGGCAATTTATCATATTCTATATGAAGATAAAGTTACCATGAGAAGACATGGCTAATAAGTGCACTGGTATGTAATGCTGACTGGTATGCTGACAAATCAGTTAGTATTTTTTGGGATGATTTCACATGCTAGGTGGCCTTAAGATTTGTGTGGTTAGTAGACATGGAATACAAATGTTTTTATAATAGTTTAAGCAACTCTGCATCACTGGTGTATAGACAAAGGGAAGTGAATGCCTCATCAAACGTGACCTCCTCCAAATCCCAGTTCTCTATGTTGAACAGTATGACGACACGGCCGTATTTGTCCCGGGTAGAGAGGATTCGTGGATATCCAGCCTCGATGGTGCTGCGGACCGCTTCAGGGGTCAAGTTCTCAAAAAGTTCAGGGTAGTCCCGTCTGAAACGTACATAACCTGCCCGAAAAAACAAACAAACCCAAAAAGAGGGAGATAATCTGTTCCTACAAACTGACCAAGAAAAGGACACATACCAGTGTGAATCGCTTTCTTTGTCCTGGTTTTGTATGGTTTGTAGAGAAAACCATGCATAAATACAATAACATCTCTGTCCTACTGGATCTTGTGGTTTTGCTCAGCCTGAAACGGACCAATTAACCTCTCGGGCAAGTGAGCATGCACATGGCCTTCTGTTCACACTGCTGCGAAAGGCACTGAAGTGTAGCTTGCATGTCTTTCTGAAGATGAGGGCGCATACCTACACAGAATGCCAGCGTATGAGAAAGGGCCCGGACATCAAAGCACATCCAGTCTGCCTGGTCCCAACTATCCCACAGGGCCTTTGTGAAAATAAACTTGCCCCATTTGCACACAAAGAGCCTCTGTGGAAGCGCTTGGAAAGCCCCAATTAAGGCGAAGTATTTGTTTCTACCCAAGTGATGAACAGCATCCAGAGATGCGTAGTTGAACACAAAGGAGGTTTGGATGCTCATGGCTGCTCAGTCTGTCCCATGTCCTTTCCTCGGGGTTTCCTAAATAAGTGTACTAAATAATTAAAATAAAAACTGAAGGATATAAAGAAACATAGACTGAATCCCAAACTGCGGGCTACCACACTAAATAGCTTGTAAAAATGATTCACAAATATTAGAAATGCATTCAGGGACCATTTGGGACGCTGCTCCATTTTCTTCTTAGGTTTCACTAGACCTTCAAAATTTTTGTTATAGGACTGTGTAGTTGCCAGTTTATAAGGTATGGCTGTACACCACATCCATATGTATACCATATGTATACTTTGTACATCCATATGTATACTTTGTAGATTAAGGACTGTCCCCTGCACAATATAAAATGTAAAGTGACCATTGTGAACACACCACAAAGTGAAACTCTCCTCTGCACTTAACCCCCCAGCGATGCAGAACCCAGGGAGCAGTGTGTGGTGACGGTACCTTGCTCAAGAGTACCTCAGTGGTGCCACTGGTAGTCCTGAGATTTGAACCCACAACCTTCTGACTGCAGGGGCAACTCGCTAATCATTAGGCCAACTGCCTGGAAGCCACCCGCTACCATCTCTAAACCCAAGCTGGTTGGGGTACAATTCTTAGCATAGCAGCAATGCCAACATGGCTCTGGTATCTCAGCTACTTGTTCCTGGAGGTGAACCCTGGTACAGTAAATCATGGCTGTACCTTTCATAAGCTCGTGTGCCCTGGCAACATCAAATTTCCGGGCTCGGATGAACTTCAGAAGCAGAGAGTCTGGTTTGTCCCCAAATCTCTCCTGCACACCCATGGACAGGTCATCTCCCGCTCCAGCCTTTTCCTTGATCAAAGACCTCAGCTCCTTCACAGCAGACACCCTCTTCTCCTCCGTCTCATTCAGCTCATCCTTTGCCTGTTGGTGAGGAAGGTGTAGTTGGGTGAAGAAGGTTACCAGAATGCTATGTGAGAATAAAAGATGAATAGCAACCAGTTGCTTCAGTGTGTTCTCTCATGTTCCCCATAGAGTTGGATGCGATTGATTAAATGACTGAACAGTTGTTGGTGTTTACTGGGAACCATTCACTTGAAAGGCGTCCTCCAATGATTGCCACAATTTACCTTCTGTACTGTGTGATCAGGTAGCTTCTTGCACAGCCCAAAAACTGGCCCATGGTCCTTCACAGTCAGGTGCTCTAGCTTGGACCGTAGGGCCTGCTCTTCTTCTGAAACCATGCGGAAAGTTCCGGTCTGGTTGATCAACAGAGAGAGGCAAACTATTATGCAGGGCAGACACATTAAAAGAAAAACAATCCTATGGTCTGTAATTTGGGGACAGTAACCCACTAAAACCCCCAACCCTACTCCCACTCAGCTCAGTCATGCAGGTCAGTGATCCTGGAGCATAATCCCTCTCACAAGACTATGCAGCTCATAAAAACAACCAAGTAAAAGCCAGGGTTGGAGGTTAGTTCATCCCATAGGGGTTCCCTCACCTAGTTCTAGTGTACAGTTTGAGCCACCCCTCATTTCCTTAATATTTTGCTTTGAATCACCTTGTTGGTGCAAAAACACTACCTTCTGCCTGTCAAACTATCCTATCTTTGGTATACTGAGTAGATTAAAGGAAGAAAATATAAACAAATATTTTACTGTGACAGGCTGCAAAGTTACTAAAGAGACCAGGTGCCTAGATGAAGGAGTTCCAACCACTCAGCATTCAGCACCACCAGTATACTGATCACCGCCTGATCATCTGGAATCATCTGCACCTGTTTCTTCACTGGTTCAGGTCTTAAGTTGGACGTGCTTTGTTCTGCTTTAATGATTCATATGTAGGTCACTGTGTGGCTTAACAAAAAAAAACAACATTTCTCTGAAACTGGTCAGGTTCAGGGATTGGACTGAAAATGAAAGCATTTCAGTCCTTCAGGAGGCCTGGAGAACTGTTTCTCAAGACTACATTAAAAATACAAGAAAGTCTGGATATTTGTAAGCAAAATATGAAAAAACGAGGGATGGTTCAAGACTTTTGTACAGTACATCTGTTCTTGATATTTTGGAAAGCACTAATGGATATTCCATGCCCAGGTTTGAGAACTACAGCGACAAAGTATATCAGTATATATTATTGTGGTCAAAATTGGAATATGCACACCAAACTTACAGAGGCCATGATGCTTCAGTCTTTCTTGCCGCAAACACTGAAGACAAAGAGATGATTCATTTCAGTTCAGATCAAAAAACATCAAATTAGACATAGCTTTACAGTATCAGATCACTCCCTAGGTTTGATTAATGCATTACAAGGGTCATTAGACTGTAGCCTCGGTGGACTGTTTCTTTTCTCATGAAATCAAAAGGAATAGTTATAATGCTAAAGCAAAGACATGCTTTACACTAATCCTGTTTCATGGGTCTTTAATGTCTCCAATGGAACATGGATATACAGGCTCATTACAGATTCCAGATATTATAGTTACTGCATAACATCGAAGATTACTCGTTAAAAATTATTGTGATTGAAGGCAAATAAATACAAGCTCCACTCATTCTCCAACTAAGTGCTTTAGGAAAAAAGTGCAAGAATATAACAAGGAGGAATCATGTCTAGGAAAAAAGTCACTAGTAAAATTGCAACAAAATTCATTTCAGTTTAGAAACAACACTTCATTTAATTTGCACACAAGGATGTGTACAAAGATCCTCGTGATTTTCATGCAGCATTTTGCATCAGCATCACCACTTCGCCTGTGACAAGACTTTAAAATTGATATTTAACACTTAGCCAGCTTTATAAGCAAGCACCAGAAAAGCACCTGACATGTTATGCACCCGTTCAAGGAGAACTGAAGAGCAAAATCAGCATCGTTATTTTAGGAACAGATTTCAATATTATAAAATAAAAAGAGCCCTACATTCACAAATGGTACAGGATGGACATATACCTTACCTCAGCCAGAGGGCAGGAAGAATGACAGAATGAGGAGTGAGAGGGAAGGCCAGGGTACAGCAAGGGGCTCAAAAGGGGGTGGGGGAGGAGTATGGGGTGGTGGGGTGGTGTTTGAGATGAATGAATGTAGGCTGTCAATTACTGAGGGACTGACCTGTCACAGAACAGTTTAGTCTTGTTTGCATAATGAAATAGATCATAATGGGCAGTGCAAACTGTGACAATAACATAGCAGGTGCATGAGAGGGGGTGGATCTTTAGATGTTCATAAAAGCAGCACTTATGCTACTATGCCAAAACCATGTCACTGTGGTGTGGGGGGACTGTCCAGCTATAGATAGGCAACAGTCTGTTACTGCAAACCTACAAAGTGAACCTATATGGAAGGTGTTTCTGAACAATGGCTAACGGGTCTACTGTAAAACTGCAGATGATATCCGCTTGACAACTCATAAAGTATGAAATTTAATTTGTATGAAAATACCTCAAAAGTCAAAGGTTTGGGTCCACTTACCTTTGGGTCCAAAGTTTGGGTACGCACAGTGTCTGAGCAGTGGAGTGGTGGTGCGCAATCACACTTTGCATTTTCTGTGGAAATGTATCTCTAAGTCTCTTAAGTTTCCCTGTAAAGAACATGTCCTCTTATTTTCAGTTAGAAAATCACCAAAACATGCAATTTGACTGATGATGTTCTAACTTACAGCTATCCGGTACTGTACTGAAATTCAGCTACAGTCCATGAAGGCCCCGCTTTTGCATAGTTTAGTTTTCCTCGGAGTCCATGTACTGTGAAAAAAGCACTAAACATCCACGTTGGAGACGTAAAATTATAACGCTGACTGTAAAATGATAAAACTTATAAAATTATAAAGTATTGAAAGAAATTAAGAAACATTTGGAAATCTCAGGCCAGAAGTTTTTTTTCCACATGAAACTCTTTCATCTCATGACCTCCTGTAGACTGTTAACACCACCAGACCACCAGGAAACGACAGAGCTCTTTGTTTCCTTATGAATTTATCGCTGCTTATCTTGAAGTTTCGTTAACTATGAACAACTTCTTACAGGAGGGGATCTATCTGCTCAGTAAAACCCCACTTTATAACCAGAGGCTGCTTGTCTTACACTGTAATTTATTGCTTTCTGAATTGCGATGGACTTTACCCATAATAATCCCTCTCCACCCCTTATACTGTGCTTTCTGTTGTAGACACCTGCTTTAAAGGCAGCAACACTTCATTCATTGTTCTAATTTTGTTTTTCTACCATTCAAAAATTGTGTAATAAGCAAGTCAAGAAATTCTAAATTTTTAAGTTATTGTGTAAGTTATTCACTTTACTGACAAAAAATGTTGTCTTAAAGTGATAGTTTGAACAAAATATTACACAGTTTATACACACATGCAGTACTCTGCAAAATTCTTAGGCACCTATGCAAATTGTTTTATGCCATTTTCTCAGTGTCAAATAAAGTTTCTTTCTGCAAGCAAAATTTACATTTGATTAAATGCAAACAAGTAAGCAGTAAAAAGTATCAAGATTTGTTCTGTTTGTAAAAGTAGTTGATATTGTGTGAGCTGGTGAGAAGAACACAGGTTCAGTTCCAGATTCCTCCTCGGTTCCTCCAGCCGTTGTTTGGATCTGTGAAACTTCATCAGCAGGTCCTGAATTAAGTTAATAAAGGACTGATGGAAAGTGCAAGTAATGCTGGGCTTCTACAAAGAACAGATTAATAAACTGTTCATATAAGCACTATGTGCTATGTAATGTTATTTGTATTTATCCTTTTTAGTTTTTTTTGTATATTTAGTGATATTAATGTGAAAAACACTCATCGCTCATCTAAATAGTGATTAAATACATATAAATTAGGACTGTGCATGTTAACACGTTATTATTGCATTAACAAATTATTTACCTAATGCCGGCAATTATTTTATGACACATGTAATCGTCTTATTTTGAAAGTTCGTTGTTTTTTATATGAACAAAATTATTGGGACGCCTGACCATTACACCAACAGAGATTTTAACGACACAGCATTCAGATACCTAGACTTCAATATGGAGTTGATCCCCCTTTCCAGCTACCATAATGGTTCTGCCCCTTATGTTCCAGAATTCATCCAACATCAGTACTACTGTTGTGGCTGAACACCATCAAATCATCACAGCAATGTTCCAACCATAGTGTAAAGTCTTCCCAGAGAGTACAGCAGCAAAGAGAGGACAGATTCCCAGGATATTCTTGATTTCAGAAACTTATGTCTAAAAACTTGTAAATTCAAATGCCCAAAAGTCAACATACACTTTATGGACAAAAGTATTGGGACGCCTGACTATTATTGGGACGCCTGACTATATTGGTTCCCCTTTGCAGCTGCTATAATGCTCGGGACTCTGAGGGTAACTTGTTTTTCTATAACAAACTAGGTAAAACGTAAATGCCCTGCAGTGGCAAATAGCTTTGGTTTTCTATTTGATTTGAGTACTTTCATTTTTAAACTGAGATTTACAAGAAATATTTGAAATGTAATTGTGTAACTGTGTTAAAGTTACACAGTTACATTTCATATAGCAGTACCTTCATATAGCAGTTTGTTTATACAGCAGTACTTTAAAATAAGTGCGCAATACACCACTTTTGTGTTAATTCTTTAATTTTGCGCATAACAATGCGATTAATCACAGAAAACCATCAATCATTGTCCAGCCTTAATATAAATGTAATTGTTTAGTGAGTGGAGAAGGTCATGTGATCAGCTGAGGCAACACCAGGACTCCACAACCCTCTGTGAGTTCAGGCATGTGAGTATGAAGTGAATAATGAACCGTGAATAAAGAGGCCACCCAGAACTCCTGCTGCTCTGATGAACTCAGGCAGACAGTAAACCCCACTGTAGCTGCTCAGTACATGGCTTCAGATCTATCTCTGAATCACCATATTTCAAATTATATACTTATCTGCAAGGAAATAATCCCATAATTGATTTTAAGATTCTAGACTCAGGGTAGTTATACAGGGTTCTTCAGTTGTGCTCCTGCAGGACTGGTGTCCAGCCCTGTTTGGTGATTTCAAACAAAAATTGGGAAATTATGAAACTGTGCAGAACACTGGCTCTTCAGGACTGGAACTGAGGAACCCAGCAGCAGTGAGAACATAAAAATCAAAGAACATACATATCATAAACTGAGAAGCAGGTTAACTGGCATTTGTAAATCGTTTGTGCAGTTGTTTAACTGAAACTGAACTAAATCTATCGACAACAGGGAAAAAAATACAGCAATACCAACACTGCCATCTGATGGTTTGTAGCTTGCAGATATTGTGACCCAAACCACGATGTTGTGTTGTGGTAAAAAAAAATGCCTGAAAATGCCTGATTCTATAGTGTAAACCCTAAGTACTTTTCTTAATAATTTAGCACTAAAATGCATGAAAAATTATATATTGCCACGAGAAAAGCTGTGACGTTCGGGCCACGTCCGCCACTCCGTTCAGGTGTCTGATTGCCTTGCTAACGGCCGCGCTCAAACATAAACAACCAGCACGAGGACGAGGGGGCGTGGCGAACGAGGCCCGGACATCACAAAAGCAAACAAAAACAAAAACAAAAACGCAGAGGATATCTGCTGTTTCTGCGTAAAATCCACGAGAGACTGAACGTATATGCAGGGTTACTGTATTATATAATGTACCATTTCACTACACATCGTATCAGTATGTATTGTACCAGAGCATAGTGACTACTGCACCAGTATATATATTATATAATGTATACTGCACCAGTATACTACACATTGTACCAGTAGGTATTGTACCAAAACGAACTGAATACTGCACCAATATACATATATATATATATTATTTACGGCATTTAGCAGATGCTTTTATCCAATGCGACTTCCATTCCCTAACTACAGGGGACAGTCTCCCTGGAGCAACCTGGGGTTACGGGCCTGCTCAGCAACCCACCATTATTATACAATGTATACTTGATTATATAATGTATATATTATATAACCAGTATACTACACATTGTACCCGTGTGTTGTACCAGTGCATACTATACCAGTATATAATGTATAATGCACACTGTACCAGTAAACCTGTATACTACATACTGTATAATGCACAATGCACCAATACAAACTGTACACTGTACCATTATATATTATATATGGCTTGCTGTACTGGTGTATACTTTATACTGCATTCTACTCCTGTACCCAGGATGCTATAACTGAGATCAGGTACTGTGTGCCATATTACTGAACAGGGCTAGACGAGGCTCTACTCTCATTTTCACAACCCTCAAATTACCATTTAATAACAGCTGCTAGCTGCTTGCTGGCATTGCATTATGGGATGGAATATATAACGAAAATAGCTCCAGCTGCACAAGAGAACTTTGGGCCAGAGTAGTAGATGTCGGCATCTTGGGCATATTGGAGATGTTGGTTTGCATACTGTATACCACTTACTACTTTTGGACCATCAGTATGTGACCAGTACATAACAGGCTCTTTCAAAAACACCTATTGTCCATACAGTTATATTAAAAGCTCCTAATAGTTCTGCTAAATCCATATGACCAAAAAAGAGTGGAAAAAGTTGTACTTCTTCCATGTGGAAACTGCAGTTCATGCAGACAGTAGCTTTGTGTCCACAAACCACAATAAGAATAAATAACATCCTTCCCAAAAATGTGTCATGCATATTTGAAATGTAGAATAACATTTTCCTCCAGAGTGGATTTATTAGCAATGAACCAGTCACCATCAGTTTGTATGAAATGTCTGAATGGAGGGCGTGCATAGACTTAGGCTCCTCATTATTTCATCAAAGGCACTACACAGCTTTACAGCAGAATCAGAATTTTAGCACAACCTTTACAATAATTTTACCTTTTTATTCCACAAGTCATGCATATTTGTAATGCAAACGTGCTTTACCTGCGTGACAAACGCGAGAATGTATAAATCTGCTGCAGATCAAATAAAGTCAGTAGACTGAACAATATAGTGCACATGCAACAGTGTTTTAACAGTGTCTTTGCGGGAAATGCTTCTCAGAACTTCAAGTCATTGATCAAGTACCTTGACACCAGTAAACATATAAAAATGGCATGTCAGATTGGACGTCTGAGCATCTGGTAAGGCATTAGCAGTTAAACATCGTTAAAATTATACTAAAATCTCCTCAAGGCTTTAAAAGGGAATTCCAATGATTTGTCACATGTTCTCCATAATTTAACAGAGTCAAACAGAGTGGGTTTGATGTGAAGTGCTTTGTTCTGGAGAAACTTGCCATCTCAGAATTGCTCATAGCAGGTTTGAGAGCATGTTTTGGGCCTAAAACGTATTTTTAAAAATACATTAATGGGGAGAGGTACATGTCCTGCGTTGTAAGGTAAAATAACCCCTAGTTTACGAATAGCACGTTTGCATCATTAACAAACTTCAATGGACACAAACTTAAATGGATAGCAAATAAAATGCCTATATTTGACTTGTAGGCACTAGGACCCCTGGTTCCTATCACCTGTTATCTGAAATCTGAATTGGCAACTTTCTCTTTTCCTAACCATTAGGAATTACTCATGCAAGAATTAATAATAAAATGAGCAAATATGTGCAGAATTCCCCTTTAAAATCACCTTACAAGACAAACCTAAGCACAAACACATGACACTATGAAATCATTACCAGCATTGCATTCTTTTGGTCCAGTCAGAGTTTTGATAAAAAGAAAAAACAGAATATCCTTCTTTTAAGGCAAAACAGTTGAGTTGTGCTTTTCGTGATTTATGGCACTTCATGTATCACTTCAAAGTGTCCCTGGTGATGTCAAATGTTTTTAAAAACATAACTTTGTCAGTTGGTTAAAATGCTTCTCTTTGTCTCTGAAGGGTTTTCCTGGAGTATTTTGAAAGTAGCTCTTTACTCTTCATTTTAAAAGTCACTGGGTTAGCGGTTAAATGGCAGAAAGCAGTCTCTCAGCCCAGGAAACTCAGACCAGCCATGACTGAGAAGCCTACTAAGATAAAGAGGACTTTGAGAAGCTGCCTCTCTGGAGAGTTCAGTTCATGAGGGAGGATCTCAAGGAAGGTGATGTAGACGAACGTTCCTGCTGCCAGGCCTTCCAGAATTGCCTGGATTAGCGCTCCCGCCTGGAGCTGAGCTTCACTCACTCCGATGCCTACTGCGATGCCAATTGGCGACATTATGGCAAAGAAACCCACATACAAGGCCACCCACATGGGTTGGACCGCACTCTGTACCAGCTTCACGGACAGGCTGAAAACGATGATGCTCTTGTGGACCAAGATGGCGATGCATATCTCCAACACCTAAATGAAAGGAAAAAAAATGTTGTTCTGTCAAGTCTCTGATCCACACATCTGATTACCAAGAATTCACTGAGAGAGGAAGTACATTTGATCATGACTCATACACCACTTTTGTGCAATCCTCGATGTTTTTATGTCTGAATTGAAAACTAAAAGACAACATATTAGGGGGCAGCTGGATGTGGGTTCAAATCCCAGAACTGGAAATGGCACCACTGAGGTACCCTTGAGTAAGTCCCAACGCACTGCTCCTAGTGGGTAGGAAATTTGCCTCTGGAGAAAGAGGTCATGGGTTCGAATCCTACCTTCAGCACACCACCACTGGGTTCCTGAGCAAGGCCCTTAACCCCAAGTTGCTCTATGGAGACAGTAGTTAGTGAATGGAAGTCGCTTTGGATAAAAGTGTCTGCTAAATGTGCTGTGGTGTTTTCACCTGTGACAAATGAATATTTACATTGTTAATTTTGACCTACGATAATGCAACAAGTTGGTCACAGAATGTAAAAAGGTGTCTTGTTTTAAAATGCAGAAAGTTAAGTCACTGAAGCATGACTTTGATGCGACGGCAACATTTGACACTAGAGTTCTGTGGAAAACTAAGCTTGAAAAGCTGGTTCAGGGTGGTGGAAAAGGTTTGACGACCTTAGAGAACAAGACATTATGAAGGTCAGTGTAACCTTAAACATGGAGCACATGACGAAGCTAGGGCAGGTAAACACATTCACTTTCCTTCAGTCACTCAAAAGCTTGTTTAAGTAAAACATGGACATGTCTTTGCAGCAGTGGAGATAATGAAAGCGTTTACAGCGTCCACAGCTGTGGTCACATGCAAGATTAGCGCTGCTGTCTGCAAGCACAAGGGAGGCAGACATCAACAGCTCTGCAGAATTTTGCGACAATGTGATAATTATGAGCATTGGTTTGGCTTGATAAGGGGTGGGAACCACACAGAGTGTATCTGGTGAAGGGGGGTGGGGGTGGTGATCATTTTTCTGGACCTGATATTGGTCGAATGGCTCCTTGAGAGTGGTGAGGAGTGGGTGCAAGCCTATTTGTTGACCGGGATGGAGGCAAAAGGTCAGAGATGAAATGGAAGTTGACAAAAAAATGGTGTGGACGTGTCATCAGTGTCCCCAACATTAATGACGCATATGCCAACTAGACTTAACTCACCCCAGAACATGTTTGACTAACTAAAGCACTGACAAGTTTAGATAATAATGACTCAAATCTCAAGGACAGAAGTCAAGAGACTGGTGTTGGAGGGACAGAAAGACAAAAATATGCCTGTTTTGTGGTGTTGGGAATTACTTTAACTTAGCAAGCAGGCTACAGATTCAAACCCTCTGCAGTACAGGTTTAATTCAGACAATAAAACTACATATGTGAGAGAGCAATGTCAAGTGACTGATGTTCAAAACTGTTCTATGATGTTTCAAACTGTAACGTGAAGCTAGGAAAAGCTTCATGTTATGGGAATGGTTTGGAAGGGCGTTGACATCTAGTGTTAGCAATGTTAACTTTGCAGACTTGGTTCTCCTAAAGGAAAAATGTGTTGTCTAATTGACTACAATGGGGAAAATTAGAAAATTGTGTATGTTGGGTTTTCCACTGATCTGTTTTTCCATTACAGGTGGATCATGTGTTTGTGGAAACTCAATATGAAGCTTCTAAAGTAAAGTAAAGTGAAGCTGCCCCTTATAGTCACATGTGAACACACCACACCACAGCACACAGTGTGAACAATGTGAATTTCTTTCTCTGCCTTTAACCCATTCACCAAGTGAAGCAGTGAGCTGCCACAAATGGGGTGACCTTGCTCAAGGGTACCTCTGTGGTGCCACTAGCAGTCCTGGAATTCAAACCCACAACTTTCTGATCACAGGGGCAACTCCCTAACCACCAGGCCACCTGCTGCCCACTTACCTTGGCGTTTGTAGTCTGTAAACCAATGGCCAAGCCTTCAAACACAGAGTGCAGGGAGAGAGACAGAAACAGCATGAAGGAGCGAAAGGAGGAATGGGCTTGCAAGTCTATGTGGGCGTGGTGGGTGCTGCCCTCCAAATGGTTCACCGATCGATGCCCATGAGCGTGGCCATGGCCCATCGGGGGCAGCAGAGGGGTGGTTTCCTCACTTCTGCGGCCCGTACAGGTGAGCACAATCCGCTCCATGATCAGGACAGTGAAGAAGCCACATGCCAAGATGAACTCAGCCATTGGGAAACCACTCTGTGAAGACAAGAAAACCAAGTTTAGGGAGGTTTAGTGGACAAGAAGCTTTTGGCACCAGTGGAAACCAATAAACTCACCTCCACATCCTTCAGTTGGTCACTTATGTCAGACAGGTAATCTGGGATAATGTCCAAGAGACACGCAGCCAGGAACACTCCGCCCGCAAAACAGCTGATAAAACTCAGCACTATTTGATGGGCTTCTGAGGAAGAGAGGAACAACAAATCAATTCACACAGAAGACTAGTTTTGGTTGCAGTGTTGCTGCACAATGACAGCATTCAACATCAAATAAGTAATTTTACAAAATATATATGAGACAAAACCTATTATCAACACAAAAATGTTTTTTTTTTATTATTAAATTATTGATTGACTGACCGTAGAGAACATGACCATTAGAGACCAAAAGCTGATCATACAATTTTGAATTTCAGCTGTGTCGAGCATCTACCTTATTGCTTACTCAGGATAATTTAGGTTCTTCTGAATCAAATGCCACAGATCTGCAGTTTCCTTCTTTTAAGTAAACAAAGCTGAAAACACAGGTTTCACTTCCATAAATGATGGGCCCTCTATAAGCCAGTTGGCTTTGGAGCAGTAAGGAGGCTTTTGTGATCAGGTGCCTCGAAGTTGTGTAGGTCCTGAAGGAACAGCCCTGAGAGAATGTTCTCTGCTGAGGATTAAGAGAGCGCCTTAAAGATAAAGATAAAAGAATCATTCAAGATCAATTTGTGTCATCTAGTTTAGGCTTGGAGAGCAATTCCTCTGTTATTGACGCACTGTAGATAAATGGGCAGTCTGTGGTGGACAGGACTGATAAGGGTGGCAAACTTTCAGTGTCCCTAACAGATGGACAAGCAAACTTCACTGATGAACATGGTATAAACCACTCAAGGACAGAAAAAGAGGGATAACACCAGTGGTGTGTAGGGGGGGGTCAAAGAACTGTCCTAAAGACACTGTGCTGCTTTAATGAAATGATGACTGAGGTAGAAGCAAAATCAAATAAAAAAAATCAACCTCAGCAGAAAAAAGCAATAGTGTGTGAGCAGATGATGTTCTCTTCATTTTTGTGTTCCAAACATAAAATAATCAAGCTGTGCTCAAAAGTGAGATGTGAGCATCATCAGAAGGGTTCAGGTTTTTTCACTGGTGGAAAGAAGGAAATTAAATTTCCCTAAAAAAGGATATACATATATACACATATGTTTGTATGTGTGTGTGTGTGAGTGTGCACATGTGAATTTTATATGTATATATCTATATACACATCTATATAGTCTCTCTCTCTCTCTTTATATGTAT
>JBBPCX010012017.1:0-17645 GCA_037974365.1 Hydrocynus forskahlii
GTGAGAGGAGAGTGTTGATTACAGCAGTGTTTTTATACTTTTCCTCAGTAAATAAGATGTGATTCAGGTGATCACTAATCAGTCCCTCTTAAATTTAACAGACACTGGCATGGAATGGTCATGATACTCCTAGAGATGCTGATTTAAAATTAAATTGCAGTGGTCTCATTATTTTCCCAGAGCTGTATGTATACACACACACACACACACACACACACACACACACACACACACACACACACACACACAATATGATCAGAAATCTAAAAAACTAACCATTGGTTCTGTTCTGCATCTAACATTAGACAGTGCTGTGCAACAAATAGTAGAACACCAGAAAAGGAATGTGCCTGTATTTTGAACACCCAGAAAATTATATGCATTGGGGTTTATTTTTTGTTTTTGCACCATCAACATTGCTATATACTCCTATACCATTATTAATGAAAAATCAGCTAGAACTGCTTTAATTTAGCAACTAAAATCAGCCTCAAGGGCTGTGCAATATTCTGACTAAAACAAAAAGCAACAAGGAAAAAAAAAAAAAAAAAACACAGAAAAGCAAGAGAAACTGCGGCAAGTTATTTCCTCCCACCAATCTCAAAATCCTTTCAGTGACTGTCAAATGACTCATGATCAATTTCTCACCATGTCACTCATTTTGCTCCAGTTAAACTTGGCATGTGTGAAATTCTTTATGCAAATTACAGCTGCATTTCCCAAAAAACGCGACATTTGACTGCTCGGTGGTAAACAGCATGTAGAAAGGGATGATGGCTGTACCATAGCAAATGTAATTACACTATAAAGCCAGCTATCTAGCTAACAGTGATTTCTTTGGCACGTCAGTCCATTTTAAGGGATTCTGCATTTCTGCATGTTTAAAGAATTAGAATTAACCCGAGTTATCCCTTGCAACCCATGTGATTACAAACTGGCATGTATAGCAGATATAGAAAAGAATCACCTTTCAAAATGTTTACATTTTGCTGAAATGAAGACATCAATTTTTTTCACCACCTCTAGTTACCCAGAGCAGCTTCAAACACTCAAGTGAAAGATATGAGTGCAACAATTTAGGGAGGGAAAAAAGAAGATGGACAAAAGGATCACTCTCAGTTAAACTGGCTGGTGATCAAGTCATTCCACAAATTTTCAGTAAGGTTTAAGTCTGAGCTCTGAATAGGCCACACAAAAACATTCACCTTTTTCTCCTTCAGGGTGAAATGCAAAAAAATGAGAATATTTTGAAAGGGCTGATTCTTTCCTTTTTTTTCTTGGTCCTGTGTAGGACTGGGTAGAGTGTTTTGATTCCAGTACATATAAAAACATACCCTGAGCTCTGATAGCAATTCCTGAACAAAAAATATTATATACTAATATTGTGATATTAATATTATATACAGTCAGATGCAGACTTTTGGACTCCCCTGGTCAACTGACATTTTATTACAGTTTTTAGGGGAAAATAAGGACTCATCCCAAACAGAGAACAAAAATATGGCATTTTTCTGCATATTTTCATGCACACTACCTATTTACTTACATTTAACATACTGGAAAAAACTATTGCACAATTATTGCTTAGTTTTTTCCCCAGCCCAATATGTTCAATTCAACAAACAAAATTAAGATCTGCAGAAACAAAACCAACAAAAAACTTCAGCATATACACCCACACACCCAAACCCTCTAGATCTAAGAATCTAACCAATTTTTTTTTAAAAAGTCTTTTTTAAAAAAGGAAGCACACTTAATGGCTCATCAACACTAAGGCTGACTACTTAAGCACTAACATACTATAATAAAGTACTGAAGTAATTCAGTAGATACAATAAAAATGAAATTTCAATATCCAGCCCTAATACTGCTGTAAAAAGAACTCCCAGGTATATGTAAAGGGTAAAGGGGGCATTTTGCTGACACTACAGGGACAGGAACAGTCTTACAGTCATTAGTTACAGGGACAATCCCCTGGGTTAAGTGTCTTGCTTAAAGACACAATTGTAGAAAGTGGGGGGTTTGAACCTACAACTTTGTGGTCATCAAATGTTTTACCCACTAAGCTACTACCACCCTGGTCCAGAATGTTAATATGTCCAGAAAATGAATCTCATGCCAGCTTTAAAAAGGAAAACTGGCATTAGATCAGGCTCACCTCTGAATCTGCCGTAGCAGGTGTCACAGAAGAGCTGTCGGTGTCGGACTCGCACCTGAGCTCTGGACTCAGAGCCCCTGCTAAGGTCAGTTCTACAGCTGACACACTGGAGGACCGAACACAAAGAACACAGTGAGACACAGTACAGTGGGACATTCGAGCCTGAGACACTGATCATGGATCAGCTTAACTCAGGATTTTTGAGGTGTTTCTTTTGTTGGTCATCTGAACCTAAACAAATAGTAAATAAAAAATAAAAATAAAATAAAAACATATAGCTGCAACTAACTTTTTCAGAATCAATAAACCTATTATTTGATTAATCAATTCTTTTTGTCTTTTTCAGTTTCCTATTAGTCAGTTCCAGTGATAAAGCACCCATCATTGCCTGCATAGCTGTCCTTATGGTTTAACTAGATTCATTTTGTTCACCTTTTCTGCAGCTTCACAGCTATGGATGCAAATCTAATTGAAAAAAAAAAAATCTACGAATGCTGGAGTGCTGCACAGTGTCATTGCAGCTCTGGCCAGTACAGGGGTCTGCAACACCACACAGTTTTAGAGGCCTGAACAGCCCCTTTAGATTAGCACAGAGCAGGGGTGTCCAGATTTATCTGTAGAAGGCCAGTATAGCCACAGGTTTTCATAGCAGCAATGCTGAATTATTCTGAATTCTACAGATTTCACATCACCCGTCATCTCACTATCATGAGGGTCAGATCAACATTTATACATCTCAAATGATGTGGCACTACTGAAACTTTTTTGAAACAACATAAGCCTCCTAAACATCCTGTCGTGTGTGGTGTGGTACCATGGTTTTAAGTGACACTGAGGTTTTTGCATAAGAGTTACTGATGACAACTAGCCTACGAAGCTAACTTATCACTGCAAATAAAACAATCAAAAACATCCAGCTGAACATTGTGCTACCCTTGAACCCATACAGAAAGAGCTATATTGACCCAAAATAAGTCAAGGAGAATAGTTATTAATTGGAATCCATTCGCAATAAGCAAAATTGGATGAAACAGACCCTCCACCAAGGCCCAGCTAAAGACATGGCGCAACCACAAACACTGGAAGAGCCTCAATTGTGAGAAGTACAGCTTGGATAAAATCCAGTGCAGGACCAGTGATATAAAAGAAGAACTACCACCACATCTGCGATTTTGTGAGAGGAAAACACCTACGTCCCAGCAGGCGCGAGCAGCTACTATCGAGAATCTAAAAGGGTAGTGCAATGTTAGTCACTGTGAGGGACGATAAGGAACCCAAGTAAAGCTTTGTGAACAGCAGCATGACTCTGAATCGACTTCCTCAGGAAGAAACAGGCCATTGATTTGCTGAAGCGGTTGTGAACCCACAGTCAGGGGATTTGACACAGGCAACCAAACCACATGCAGCATCTGGGGGCCAAAAGAGAGTGAGCTTTCTACTAACAGTCTATCTTCAGCAGAATTCTGGACTGTTGGCTTCAAGAAATGTTTAATACAAGGGAAATTCAAAATTCAATTTTTTTACTTTCTTTGGAAACGATGAAGCCTGGAAGAGTAATAATTGGGCGCGTCTGAAAGTGTCCTGTGACTAGATCTGTCTGGCAAGGCAGATGTTTCAAAAGTGCAGACACTTTTTGAATGTCCCTTGTATGATCCTGATTGTTTAAAGAAAGATATTCCTTTGCTTAAGTATTTGAGTATTAGGGCTGCATGATGTGGACATAAAATGTGATATACAATGTACAATTTTTTGCATATAGCAATAAGATGCAATACATTTTAACTGGAGAAGTTTCGGTGTCTGACAAGACTCAGATCCGGTAGAGAACCTAAAAACGAGATCTGCTTAACCGACTTATAAATCGGTAGAATTTCTTCTTTCCTTTTTGTATGTACAATCATTCTGTGCACTGGTTCGTTGTCAGATAACAGCTGTATTCTGCATTTCCGGTATTAATTCTTACTAGTGTTCTTTGATTTTAAAAAAATCATTACCTGTAATGTCTACTTTCACAGACTAGTTGCTAATGGTAATGTTTAGCCATTCCGCTTTGTTTACCTGCACTGGATGTGGTTGAATGGTGTAGTGGATAACATCTTCCACCCCATGTGACCAGGGCTTGATCACTTGTCCAGGCAGTCAAAGCAACTGCTCTGATATTATGTAAGAATTCTGGTGCTACATAAACAAATGACTATATCAATCAGTGTATACAAACACGTAGATTTCTACCCTAACTATCTGAACTATGATAGTGCGAGTAACATACATTAAGCTGTTTCATTATCGCAACCTTTGCACGCATATATTGCAGAAAATATAATGCAGCGTATATTGCAGATTAAAATTTAATTTATCATGCAGCCCTACTGAGCATCACTTGGGAAAATGCTGACTGCCCAATAGACGGTTTGTCTCCACTAATCAGTCTTTTGCTAACAGCCTAACCACCTCAGCCGCATGTGATTTGATGCCTAACCCAACACAAAAGGATCTTCTGTAAGAATTAGGTGCTGTGTGCAGGGTGCTGCTCTCCAAGCGATTTTAGTCTAACCAGCCAGCCCAGTTGTAAATGACCCATGGCAGGTTAGCAGGTATCCTGGGTATCAGGTGACCTCCTGGCTCACCTTAAAGCACCCAATGTGAAAGCACAGGTCCAGCGAGTCGATGACCATGGCTGCTCCCTTACCCAGCGGCTGCTCACAGCGAGAGCAAATCCGCCTGCCACTCACCAGCCTACGGGACACGGCAACGGCACAGTTAGGCTGAACACGGTTCACCGCCTGGTCCGACAGCACGGAACGAAGCGGGTGAATGAGGGAGCTAAAACTATTTCACAGAAGCAGTGGCTCTGGATAAGATCTCGATCCTGTTCTGCAAATATCAAAGCAGATTTTATTTGAAAACATATTCCTGCTCTGATTGCTCCAACACATGCACTTCAGCTCAAGTTTAGCAATCCCGTTGATTTGTGGGACCATATGTGTTACAGCAGTTAAAGCACCAAAATGTTCAAGGCTGGGTTGCTTCAGGATGGAAACCACTGCTTTAAAGGAACGGCACACATCGAAGAACAACATGGTTATCAGTTATCAAATACATGGAGCATTTGGCATGAATGAATTTATATAAACTAACTGACCTCCATCAGATTTTTCAGATATTATCAAGATATTACCAGTCAAGTTAATGAACTCTATTATGATAAAGAGGTCATGTCCGTTAAAACGGCATTAGTGCACGAGTGTTGTATTTAAAATAGAATGGTAACAATGCTGAATACAACACAGGTTTATTTACTCCTTCACTGTGATTGGTTCATACCTGCCATGCTGCTGTGAACCAGGGCGTGTCTCCTCACCACCAGGTGTGACTGGTGGTGTGGAGGAGCTGGAAGAAGGCCGAGACCAAGAGCTCTGTTTCGAAGAGCTAGAGAAAATGGCAGCGCCCGGGCCCAGGCTGCAGCGACCGGAGTAACCTCTGTACGGTGTGATGTTGGCCAGGGCGGAGTGAGGCCGGGCTGGATTGGACATGGTTGAGAACTGCTTGGGCAAAGAGCTGTTGTGGAGGTTATCCAGAGATTCGTGTCTGTGATTGAAAGAGGGCATGAGCATGATATTCAAAGAACTTACAGGTTCTGTTTGGAGTTCAGGGTTTAGAGTTCAGACAGCCGCTTAACCCCTTCTATAACGTGGTTCGTCATATTCATCATACAGGACTGACCCAACTGAACAATGCTTTAACATAGAAGGATGCTTAAATTTGCAAAGGCTCTAAGTCTAAACAAGTTTTGGCAGATGTAACAGTATTTATTTAACTATTTATGTGAGTGAGTAAGTGACTTGACTGAGTGAGTGACTTGACTAATGTTTTTGACCAAGAACTTTACATAGGATTAAGTGATTCAGAAGGGGCAGCCCTGCATAGACTAATTTTGATCATTTTGGTTCTCTGTTTAAACTGCACTCTTTTATTCTGCTCAAGTGTGTCAACACAGCCAGTTGTGATCACATGACCCACACAGACCTCCTTATTGGGGTCACGTTGATGGGCTCTTTGTAAGTGGTGCAAGTGCTGCGCTGGCGGATCCAGCTTCTGTCAGTGTTGAGCTGAGTTTTCTTCCTCATTTCCTCCAGGATCTGCTGCCGTTCCTTTTCTGCCTGAGACAGCCGTCCTCTCCTCTTAACGCTCACTGCAGCCAGAGTGCAGACAGGGAACGGAGTCAATGGACAGGGCATACAACATGGACTAATGAGGACACAAGGAAAAATACATACTGTCAAGAATACTCAGACCTCTGGTCTCTTGTTTGTGACTTCCGTCAAGTGCAGGTGTAGATTTGGACTTTTTCCTGTTAAAAAACAACTGATTAGGAAACCAAAATCGTTCATGTTGTGACTATTTGACATCTTGTGCCTATTTGCCAAAAACTGGAAGGGTATGTAGTCTGGTTATGAGACACACACAAGCACTGTTCATTCAAACCACTGTACACGAGCGCAGAAGCAGACTAACCTGTCCAAGGCTGTGAGCGAGGCAAATCCATATGAATCATTAGGCCTGACATACAGCACAGAAGCAGCAAGCAGCAGTCATGTAGAATACAAAAGCAGGAATATTTGCAGCATTTGAACACATAGCAGATATCTTGCTGTGACCTAGTAATTTCATTTATTCTTATCAACATAATGTATATATACACATACTTTTAAAAGGTAGAATTAAATTAAAATGCTCATGAATAATTAAATAATGTCCTTTAATCTCCGTGATCCAAATTGTGGACTTTCACTTCTTAACAGAAGGTTTTTAGGACTGGCAAAAGCACAATACTTACACCATATGGACAAAAATATTGGGGCCTGTTTTTCAGGGTTTGGGCTAGACCCCTTACTCCCAGTGAAGGACAATCTTAATGCTTCAGCAGACCAACACAGAGCCCTGACCTCATCCAGCACCTTAGGGATGAACTGGAATGTAGATTGTGAGCCAGACCTTCCCATCTAACATCAGTGTCTGACCTCATAAATGCTCTACAGAATGAACGGACACAAATTCCCACAGAAACTCCAAAATCTTGTAGAAAGCCTTCCAGGAAGTGTGGAAGCTGTTATAGCTGCAAAGGGGGACCAACTCCATATTAAAGTCTCTGTAGTTGAATGCAATGTCATTAAAGTCCTTGTTGGTGTAATGGTCAGGTGTCCCAGTACTTTTGTCCATATAGTGTACATAAACACATACACACATACATATAAAACTGTAACCAATAATACTGTTGGTTACAAGTAACAGAAGGTTTCACCCTCACTCACCACTGAGTAGTCTTTGTCGATGAATCACACTCCTGCTTGGCCAGAGGGCCTGTTGGTATTTGCACAGTCACCTGCCTGCTCTGCGCTGGTTGAACCTCTGCAGGATGCTGACTGGAATAAGTGGAGGCAGCTGACTGGTAGAGGTAAGCAGGTGAGGTGTGAGGTGTAGTGTTTCCATTAGAAATAGAAGGGGGTCTCTCCTGTCAATGGACATTGGAAAAGGAGGAAAAAGAAATAATCAATAAAGTATCATTAAGGGAACTAACTATCCAAACCAGATTTACAATGAGATCTATAAGCTGCAACAGGATCTATGTATTCTTCAAGTGTGCCTCTATGTTTCATCATAGAACTCACCAAGCGCCTCATTATATCGACAATATCGCAGTGGTTCAAATAGAATAAATACATATATTATGGTATATCTCATCAACACTGTAAAATGGGTTAAAAACGTATATCACTATAGAATTCAAATGTGACAGTTTCAATATATTTCACAGTACAGAGAAGTGACTTGTTTTCCAACTAGAAACCTATTAAAACAGAGCAAACCTATTTGAGTAGGCTAAAAGAGGTTTATTTTACTACAATTTTCCAAATTTAACAACTATAGTACATGTAAACTATTGTTATTGTGCAAAATGGCAAAAACAGAACTGAACAATAAATTAACAATAAACGTTAACGTGTCAGTGACATGACTGCTGTCTTTATGAAACATCTTTTGAAAATCTAATTTGTCATACATTACAATCACTGAACATGAACTAAAAATCATTTTAAATCCTTAAGGTGGCGTTTTACCCCAAAAACAGTTTTCAACATTGTCTCTAAAATCCAAACTGAGAATGAAGCTATTATTTAAAGACAAAAGTATGTTAAAATTCTCCTAGACTGAGTAAGGGCTGCTTCTTCATTAGAGGGTAGGTAGTCCTTGCATGAAGGAACCAACATTGTGGTCATTGTTTCAACCCAGTGTTTGCTTTTATTATTTCAGCTGTTATTTTGATATAGCATTTGCTTTTACACTCATACGCAGAGCCTCACGAAAATGCTAATTCAAGCAAGGTCTGGGCAAAGACACGACCTGTCTGTGTTTCATAGACCCCCCTGGTTGACCATTCACCTCTAATGTTAGTGTGTGTTAGTCTAAATGGCTAAAATTCATTTTCTATTTGATTCTGAAAAAAGGTTACAGTGCAAACTATTATTATAACCAAACATGTCAACTTGTTTCATAGATATGCTATGCCGTTTCATGCTGAAAGCTCTCAAAAGCACTGCATAAAGTAGCCTGTGCTACTGTCTTCAACTGTGTCACATAACATATATTATTTAAAAAAATGTTTAGAAATTTTTTTTTTTTTTTTAAATGCATGAAAATGCCTCGGTCGTTTACGTTACACCATCGTGATACATCTGTCTGACCTCAGGATGACTGTATTCCTCTCCTGCTGCTTCCAGCTGTGCTCTCTTCCATTCTTCTTCCAGTCTTTCCTGATCACGCATGTATTTCTCCTGACAGACACATGATATGCATATATTTGTTGCTGTGACTGTATATAAAACTGACCAAAAAACCCAAAACAAATGAACACAGTGTGTTTTTATACGTATTATAAATACTGTATCTGGTTTTGGTGGTTATTAGATAACTAAAGTGGAGAAGACCACATCTTTGACTGACTTACGGTCATTAAAGACAAGGATTTTTAGCTCAACTATATAATAATAATGTAATATATAAATATTATAGAAATCATTACATGTTATAATGATGTTAATATTAATAATATTATAAAATATAATAATTCAGCACATGTACAGAGATAGTCTGATCTTTCATTTTTCTGCACCTGGACGTGTGTGCAATCAGAACACAAAAGTGATGCCTGTAAGCAGCAAACACTGCTTAAAAAAAAAACAAAACAAAAAAACATAAAAAGGCAAGATTTGTTTTTTGCAGTCATCAAGGTTTTTTAAAAAACGCCAGAAAAAACAGGGATGCTTGTAAGCAGCAAACACTACAGACCTAATTCAAACACTACCTAACACTAACTGTGTGAAAAATTACAGGAAACTAAAGACCAAATTTGATTTTCCAGTCAGGATTGTTTTTTTTAATCCACAATAACACATTCACTTAAATCCTATTCAGCCAGCCTTAGTACACTGACTACTTGAGACTAGACTACAACCACTGCAGTAAACACACAGCATGCGTGTGCCTCTACCTGCAGGAGGCGCTCCTGCTCCATTTGCCATTTCTCCTGTCTCCTCCTCTCCTCCTCTGTGTCCCAGGACCAGCGAGAGGATGACGCACCGATGGAGGGAACCTCCAGCTAAGAAGGTCAAAACATGGAGTTAATAGTTAATGAATAAACAATTAACAGTCCATTATTATTTTCATTAACTGATGAGAATAATCACCAGTATTCACTTACATCTGAAATAGCAGACTCAGATCCTCCTATTAGGGGGAAAAAACAAGTCAAAATTTCATTCTGGAATATATTCCGCATTAATCTTACACACCACCCAGCAAAACAAAACCTCACGCACCTACACAGCCATTTCACAACTGATTAATTCACACATTAATGCGAAGGCCACACACACGTCTAGGCAGATGCATGCCAGTTTTATGATTGTTTTAAAGTAGCCCACAACCCATAGCACACAGGCACAGCACGCATTGCCTTCATTTACCACAGAGGTAGACCCAAGAGTCCACCGTAGAACCAGAGGAACCTGGAGAGGTATAAGATCTGCATCATGATCCTTCAACCCAAAACTTAATGAGTCATACACACTGACTAGAACGCTTATGCTGGGTCAGGTTTGCTTAGTTTGTATTGAAAAAGATCTAAGAAAAGATGTTTCCTTATTTAATTTTCTAGATTTATATTTCTGCTTATCTGCTACTCTTTAAAACCACAGAACTTATTCAGCTGCTCTGAAATATAACTGTCTGGATAAATATACACCCTGACATTATAAAATGTGCTAAAAAGGTTCTTAGGAGTGATGCCACAGATAAAAAGCCCTTGTGGTTTATAAAAACACCTTCCAGGAGATTAATATTTTTGTAAAATAAGTTGATTTGGCACCTGCCAAATGAATGAATGTAATATAACGAATGTAATGTACTTTTCCAGGATTTTGTAGCAAGGCAAGGCTGTTTTTGTGCCTTTTTATGTAAAACACTTCTGTTTCTGTGCTGTACGTTGAATAGGTGGATTAAATATGGGCTGTTTCCGGTTAAAATTCCATATATGGATTGTAAGTACTAGTGAATAAAATTCATCACTCATTTCCTTGCATCACTCATCAAAAGAAAGGACCCTTTTGGCACCTACTTTAAACTGCAGGTGGAGACTTCATCTACTAGTCAGTCATGTATAATCTCTTTGAATTATTCCTTTATTATAAGAATAATCTCATGGTCCAAGAGTTCTCTATTGAGACTTTATGTCATGGCTTTGGCAGAGAAGTTCCTCTGCTTCAACAGGACTGTGAAGGAGGGTGCTGGCAAAGGTAAAAGATGAGTAAAACACAAAACAGCAAGGACACACCTAAGCAGGGAACACGTACAGGAATTGAATTAAATAGTCGCTCCTAAAAACCCGACTCAGCACAGATCCAAACGAACTGGAAACCGCCCATAACCCCACAAAGCACAAGCAAGTTGATGCCTGCAGGGACTGAGCATCATTTTACCTTTCTGCGTGAAAAATTCTAACCTCCTTTTGCGATTTTTCATAATTACGGCCTCAAATTCTACACAGATTAAGAGAAGAGGGGCAACAATAGACATACGGGAAGTTAACAGAGATCACTCTTCTTGCACTGGTAATGTTTTTCCATTGCATTCCAACCCACGTGAGATAAAGGTCACATTTAAATCGGGTTTGTATGACGCAGCAAACAGGCAAAAACACAGTGGTTACCTTTGTTTCTCGTCACAGCCGGAGTGTCACATACGTTTTTATTCACTGTTTTCACAGGCAAACCCTAAACAAATATGGAGACATAACTGCAATATTACATGCAAAATACATGCAAACAATCTCAGCCATATATGAATTCATAAACTGGGCTAACAAGGATAAAATAGCAAACAGAAGCTAATGGCTTTCAGGTTAGAATTGTGAGAAGTGAGTGCCTAAATCACCACACACGGCTCAAACTTCTGTCCTATTTTTAGAGATAACATTAAGACAAGATAAACCTTTATTAGTCCCACATGTGGGAAATTTGCATTGTCATGGCAGAAAGTGCACAGTACAAAGGTAAGAGCAGCAAAAATTAAACACAATAGAACAGAATGAAATACAGCAGAACAGTAGTACAGCAGAAAATGTACATTATACAATCTAGAAATATAAAATATGGACATATGTACTGTAAAATGTAAATGCATGTATTTGTAAACTATATGCAAGTATGTATGTATATGAATGTATATATGTACAGCGTGGATATATAAATAAATATAAGAACACTGTGGATACACGTGCACAAACAATGGAGTGATACAATAGCGGAAAAAAATACTTAAAGTGATCCTTGAGATTAATAAATTTGGTGTGAATTAAGGCAAGTGGGTGAGGATGAGTGGATTCCAACAATATCCAGCAATATCCTACATTTTTCTTGTATTATGTATTTCCTCCATGGTCCACTTATGATGTTTATGCAGTTTTTGTACCAAAAACAGCTGCATCTCATTTTTATATACATATTTCCAACCTCTCTACATCAACTCAATTAAAGGTGGTTACAATGACTTTAATGTATGTAAATATATTACATTCTCCTCTGATTGGCTGCTCTATATCAAAAAAACAATCCAGGCTGATATACTTAACTTTACTGTTAATGGGTGATTATGGAAATGCATTAATTTTCATGGCATCAGAAAAATAGCAAATTCAAAACAGGTTGTTCTTGGAGTATTGTGTCTATATATGAATTACCTAGATTTCGAATTTTTGTTTACATGCTACATTAAACTCTTATTAAAAATAAATAAATAAATAAATAGTAAGGAACGTTGGCTTTTCCATGATATGAGCCATTTGACACCACATGCCAGACTAGAGCTCTGAACCACAAAACAGGTGAAAGAAATGCCAATTTTTGTTGATATTAACAAATAAGTTGATACGCTTCATGATTTATTTCCCCATACCTCCTTCTTTATACTCACATTAACAGCATGACCGTTGACCTTGGCCTCAGGTGGCTTCTCTGCGGAAAAGCTGGAGCTGCTCATTACAACGCAGTGCTCTGGACGACCTAGAAGTGTTGAATCCGCACTGGTCAGATTGATGGTCTTATGACTTTTAAATGGTAGGGATGGGCGGCTGCTGCCCCAGCCTGAGTCCAGTGTCCGAAACACACACACACACACACATTCGGAGAACCGAAGAGAGTCGGGATTGGGTATTAATGGTATTAGTTGAAGTTAATAAAAGTTGGTTTAACTGAAGGGAAAAAATTAGTCTCAGGCTAGAAAATTATATTACGGTGAAGTCTAAAGAAGTGTTTGCAGCTATAGAGATGTTATGCCAAACCAGCGAGATGAAACAACCCACTTTTTAAAGAAATTCAGAAAATAGAAAAATCAGCTGAAATTCACAGGACAGTCAAGGCTGATGCGACAGAGAGAAGACGCCAGTGCAGTGGAATGAGCCCGAAAGCTCACAAAAATGTCTTTTTTTTTTTTTTAAAGAAAATCTAGATTCTAAAGTTGCTACAGCTCCGGAAAAAAAAAAAAAAAAAAAAAAAAAAAAGAAACCGCTACAAAAATTTTCCTTTTCTCGGGTTTTCTTTTTTATAAGTGCAAGTATTGAACTGAACAGCTTTGCCTTGGTTTCTCCTAATTCTTCTAATAATTTCCAAATGAAAATATTGCTCTTTAAAGCATAATTCTTATATTTTGATGTAATTTCCATAATTAAAGGAAATTACATCAAAATATAAGAAATGATGCAGTGTTTACAGAATTTGAAGAATTCAAAGAAAACAAATCTCTTGTTCACTCTGAAACAAAATGGCAATAATTACCTTTGACGAACTTCTAGTACTGTTTTCCCATTCAACTGATCTCATTGTGAGAGGAGAGTGTTGATTACAACAGCGATTTTATACTTTTCCTCATTAAATAAGATATGATTCAGGTGATCACAAATCAGTCCCTCATGAAGCAGAATGAGGTGCTTGTGTAGGAATTTAACAGACACTGGCATGGAATGGTTGCCATACTCATAGAAATGCTGATTTCAAAATAAACTGCAGTGGTCTCTTGTTTTTTCTTGAGCTGTGTTTGTGAAGTGCCTCAAAACTTTGTGAAGTGCCAAAAAACTTTACATTCTACTGTCCTTTTGTATATTTGTATGATAGCAATGGAGTATAAGCAAACCAAATCGAGCAGTGGACACCACACCAAGAGACAGACAGACCACCATCCCCACCTTGACACTAAAAGCACAGCCACAGCATCGAATTATTAAACAGCATCATCATTTTATCCTTTCTAACAGAGATGAGATGGTAACAAGTCAAGTAAAGCTGAAGACACTGTGATGGTCTGTAAGTAACTGCACATTTACAATTTGTCTTGTTTTGACTTTGCAAACCAGCTCACTGCATTTGAAATAACACAAATGAATAGATTAGGAATTTCAACACTTTTTACCAGTATATTTCCCTCCATCCCCCTGCAGTGGGGTGGCTATAATTAAAAAAGGCTGCAATTCCTATATGTGTCCTAGGATACAGTATTATAATCCAATGTTAATGCTGGAAAACAGAGACAAAATAAACATGGGTCACTGTTCAGTTAGTTACAGTCTGCACTGTAGCACCACTTGGTGGAAGAACAAATGTGTATTTAAAGCAAGCTTTGACCCTTCAACTGGAAACACATGACAAAAAGATGTTTTAAAAAGAAAAAAACAATTAATATATATATGGTATGAAAGTGGAAGCAAAGTGTGTTACATTCATGACTGTGTGACTTAAGCAATCTACAATGTAAATGAACATACAGAGCACGCTCAGTCTGTTGCCTCACCATTCTGGCCGTGGCGCCGGATGTCCATCAGCAAGCTGCCCTCCTTCAGCGCAGCGTCCATGCTGGCCTTCCAATGCTCGTAGCTCATCTCAGCCACACATCGCCCCCCCACAGTCACAATCACATCGCCCGCCTGCAGCTGGCACAGCTGGGCAGGGCTGCCTGGGGGCCAGAGTGAGGAACAGAGTTAGAGGCTAAGAGGAAGAAGAGTCCATGTAAGAGCAGTGCAACTGTGACATTAAACCGTTGAAACCCAACACAAAATATAGAATGCTGACAATAGCTTTTCACTTCTGGATTGCTTTAGAACTCCAGCAAACATTAAAAGGAACATTAAAATGTGACATTTTTTAATAAAATGTAAAATTCTAAACAATCTAAACTACAGAAGGAAACGGTAGGATATGGTTCCTTTAGGAGCAGATTATTCGATTAAGATTAAAGAATATCCACTGTCTAATTTGTTTTATGTATATTATGTAAGATTCTTGTGCAATATTTCGAATTGTTCTTTGCACGAGAATAGATTAGAGTGTTTTAAAAAAGCACTTATATGAAAAGCTGGACAGCTGCTGCCCAAGTCAAGCCTTTCCAGTAAAAACATTCACCAAGTGAGGCAGGGGGGCTGCCACCAACGAGGGGCGCCCAGGAAGCATTGTGTGGGGACGGGTACCTCAAGGGTACCTCAGTGGTGACACTAGCAATTGGGATTCAAACCCACAACCTTCTGATTGCAGGGACAACACCCTAAACACTACGCCAGATCAGTAGTAACAGTAAAACAGTGAAAAATCTCAGCCACTAAATGTATGGTTTCTATAAGAGACATTAAATAACCTATTCGTAATCACTCCTTATTCTGCGTTTACAACATCCATTGACTTTCATATTATATTTTCATAAACCTGAAAACTGTCTGACATTCTGACATGTAGAATACAGCAAAGCAGCAGAATCTAAGAAAAGGTAGGGCATGGCGACAGCATCTGTAGCCATAGCTTTTGAAATAACGGGGAATTTAGGGTGACCATTTTTCATGGGCATTTAAATTCAGGACACATACTTTAGTCTGAATACTGTAGTATTTTTATACATTTAATTTTATGGAAACTATTTTTTTTTCACAGCCAAGGGTTTTCATTTCTGTGCATCATTATTTAAGACCCTTCATTTTTAAAAAAAATGAAAAGCCTCAGATAGTTTATATCACCTGAAAGGTCTCAGGCCTGCACTAAAGCTACAGTGACTGCAAGAACTCTGGTACATGGATAACGGTCAGCAACACACAACGCAACCATACACAAGGAACGGAGCTGTGTTCATTCATGTGCACGGCATCCTAACCCTGAGTCAAGGACCAGCATGATCTCTTCATCAGCATGCATCACTAATCTGACGAACGCACAGTAAGCAACACCTTCACTGTTCACCATCAATCATTCATGCTCATCTTCTCTTCAGATACTGAGCCACAAACAGCGAACACTGTTTATGGTCCTTTTGCAGAGGGGAAAGATGGTAACAGATAAAAATGAGGAAGTTTCTACACCGAACCATTGCTAAAAGTGAAACCGGAGAAGAGATCTGCACAATTTGACTATTTTTAGCATTCATTTGTCCACATTTAACCAAAAAAAGGGGCAAATGCACAAAAAACATCTAGTCTTTGTAAAATAGTTTACTTGAAGTCAGCACACCACAGATCACTACTTTTTAGACAAGTATTTGGGTAGCTTCTGTTAATACAGCTTTGTTCTATTTTCTTGTATGCATTTTACTTTATTTTATAGTATTTCACTGTTCCGAGCTTTGTGATGTCTGTGAAAAGTGCTCTATAAATAAACTTTACTTAATTTATTCGACATATTTCTAAACCAGCACTCTCATTAGGACACATTAGCTAAAGCTAAGCAATAATAAAACCCATACATAGCATTAGATAACATTACTGCTGGGTTCCACTCCTTAAAAATGCACTATGAGCAAAAAATGAACTTCATTAGTAGCCAGAGCTGAGACAATCTGAAGTACATGAGATAAACTTCAGCATTACAAATACAAAAGAATTCCTCTTGATCAAAAATCTGAAGCCACTCCAACACGGCCTACTTCTTATCCAACTTTAAATTAAACGAACCACCCTGTGAGATCTGTTCAGGCTTCATCTATGTAACAAGCGATCATGTCCCTTACCTGGTTGGACAGATTTGATTCGAGCGCCGGTGGAATCCCAGTGAGTCTGAAAGCCAAAGTCCCTGCCGTTGTTGGGCTTCTGATTTAGACTGACTCGCATATCACTGTGACCCACCTGAGAAGGAGAGAGCACACACACACACACACACACACACACACACACACACACACACACGCACGTCACCTGAGGCTACTGTGTCCTCTGCATCCTGTAGGGAAACCGGAGTACCTTGACATACTGAAGCAGCACTTTCCGCTCCAAACCCCACAAACGCACACCATTTAATCTACACTAACGAGCCATGAGTAGAAGTCTTAAATTACAGTATGGTACACACACACACACACACAGACACACACACAGACACACACACAGACACACACACACAGATCTATCTATATTATATGGTCACTGCAGTGAAGGAAAGAGATTACCATTAACAAACCCACTGCAATTACAATCTGACTTAATAGAGCCTGAATAGTGCTTACTCCGTGTATTTCTTACATTTACATTAAGCACCAACTTAGATGAATGGCTCCACCTATTAACCCTCTTTAAAAAGTCTTCATAAATTAACTACATATTGGGTACGGGTGAATTTGACTAAATTTGTTTCATTCAATTTTAGTCTAAACCAATACTTTAATGCCTAAACACTGCTGACTTATTTTATGACAGAATTGGTTTACTGAAAGGTTGCCACTACCCCTTTTTCTATAGTGGCATTTTTCTATATTTCTTCATCTTAGAAAAAAATAAACCAAGCAGTATGGCTCGTGCAAAAGTTATGGCTTGTTCTATGCATTATATTCACATTTTTATTTAGAACGACCATAAGCAATATGTACACATACATTCCTTATCACTTAAATTCTACATACACATATATACATA
>JBBPCX010012046.1:0-17641 GCA_037974365.1 Hydrocynus forskahlii
AAAACTGGCGGACCCCACCCCCCCCCCCCCCCACAAGCTTTATGGTGTACTGATTAGTGATCACCTGAATCAAATCAAAAGTATAAAAACACTGCTGTGATCAACACTCTCCTCTCACAATGTGACCAGTTGGAAGGTGATTACTGCCATTTTGTTTAAGAGTGAACAAGAGATTTGTTTTCTTTGCATTATTCAAGTTCTTTAAACATTGTGTCATTTCTCTTTTTTGATGTTTTGTCATTTCCTTTAAAATGATGCTTGAAAAAAAGGATAGGAAATTATAAGAAATATTGTCAGCAGTTCTTAAAAAGTGCAGCAAAGATGTTCAGTTCAACACTTGCACCTATAAAAGACAAAACCTGAGAAACTGAACATTTTTGCAGTGGTCTTTTATTTTTTACTGGTGCACCATCTGTCACACCTTCTGGGAGCATCATCTAGGCATGGCAGTGCTCTCCAGACCTCAAGAGATATTATTCCAGTGGGCTGCTGCAGAAAAACGGAGTTCCTCCAGAACTCCAGTTGGCGGTGTAGGTGTTGGTGATGTCTTAGCAGCAGAACTGGGAACTGGGCAGCAGGAACAGGGCTGGCAGTGGCTGAGCACTTTCCACTGGAATCCTACATGATGCTATTGGCACCGGTAGACTGAAAACCAGAGTGACAGGACCAGTGAAGCCTAGTGAAGTAGTTTTCCAGCCCAGTAGTTCATAGAGATACATAAAGAAGAAAAGACGGATAGAGAAATGACACATTCAGTCCTCTGGACAGTGGTTAGATCCTGGTCCCAAAGATCTACCATCCTGGACAGTTCAGATCCAGTGCATCGGGTTCTAATATCCAGACGATCCTGAAGTTCCTCATGGCCTGAATCAGGCATGTCAGATTAGTCTTAGAAGTAAACTCTGCAGGGTCAGGACTGGGTTTGGGCACTCCTGGGTTAGTCAGTATGCACGGAGGGTATTGTCTGTGAGATACTTCGTGTTCTTCACTGTTCATTGCATGGCAACGCCATCCAGAAGCACAAAGAGAAGGGCAGAATGGAAAGCTCTGGGTCCTGCGCCAAACCAAATCCTCCTTGGCCAGTCACAGTTTCACTGAGGAAACCACAGCAGAGGCAGCAGCTGGAGAAACCACGGCCGAGACGGTAGCAGAGGACACAGGAGACATTGTGGGTGCTTCAGAAAGAGAAACTGAGTTGAATGCTGGATCCTTAACCTCAACAAACACACCAAGCTGAGTGGGTTAAAAGGGGCTATTTGAAAGTGTTTGGACATTAAACAGTGAAAAGGTGCATGTTTATAGTAATTTGTCAAAAAGGTTTTGCAATTTGTGGGAAAAAAACTGAAATTAACACACTTTAAACGCTTTTCTTTGTGTTGGCATGATATAAGAGCACCTTCAGTGGGTTTACTGAGAACAATATCATATATTTTCTAATGCTGAGCATGGTTTTCTGTGATTAATTGCGATTGTCACACGCAAAATTAAATGAAATGAACTCAAAGGTAGTGTATTGCGCAGTTTTATTTTTAAAGTACTGCTATATGAACAAAAGTGCAATAACATTTGGTTTGCAAACACTTTAAACTAATAAGGAGCTTTTTAACAGCAGTGTTCCCTTTAACACAGTTACACAGTTACAGTCCAAATGTTTCTGTAAATCTCAACTTAAATCAAATCTAATATAAATCTAATATAAAACCAAAGCTATTTGCTACTGCAGTGTGTTCACGTTTTATCTAGTTTATTATAGAAAAACAAGTTCCCCAGAGCATTATAGCAGCTGCAAAGGGGACCAACTCCATATGAAAGTCTCTGTATCTGAATGCAGTGTCACTAAATTCCCTGTTGGTGTAATGTTCAGGCGTCCCATTACTTTTGTCCATACAGCGCTTTAGATCTCGGCTGGTTTTGCTTTGGTCTTTGTCCTGCCTTATCCCCGCCCCTTGTTATCCAGCTCACCTGTGTCTTTTTCCTGTCTCCTCCCCTGCCCAGTCTTGTTTTCCAAGCTGATATAAACACCCCTTGGTTTCAGTCTGTTTTGTGACTTCTTTGTGGCTCACCCTGTATTCTTATTCTCAAGAAAAATCACTAAATATTTGATAAATTTAGCTCATAGAGAGGAACACTGGCAAGAAAACCTTTAATTTTGTCACGCGAGTAATTCTTGTCATGTTTTCCGGTGACATTACAATTAAATTCCCTTTACTGGGTTATTTCAGTTATATTTACCTGTTTATGTTCCTGTTTATGGTTTCTTGTTCAGAAAGGCTACAAATCTCCAAAGCGTTCAGCTTTTGTTGGGTCACGTGTATATGTTAAACAAATTCCACAAATTCACATGATGAATGGAGAAGAGCACATTACAGTGAATGGTTTCGTTGGTGGAATGCCCCTTTAAGTGTGGTCTATAGTTTTTGGCATGGATTTTGAGAGTGGTGATATTGTTCCCATGAAGATGAAAGAAGATATTGTTTGACAAACAGCGTCCCGAAGGCCGGTCGACTACTTAACATCTCCTCCCACGTCAACCTCCTCCCTTTCTTGCACTTCACGGCTATAACATAAGTGTTATTCATGTGACGGACCTCCCCAGGCCTCAGAAAGCCCTTTAGATAAAGCGTAGATTAGTTGTAGGGTGTCTGAGCAGGGTTCCTCAGCTTTCTGACCTCTCGGGTCTAGAAAGAACGGTCTTCAGTCTCCCACACACAGATTCAGTGGGCCACTGGCCAACAGCTCCATCCTGGACTCCTCAACTCCACCAATAGAAACCAGATGGAGACATGAACAATAAAGCTGTAGCCAGCAAGGGGGCAGAGAGAGAGGTAGAGAGGACAGAGAACCACGGAGAGAGCGAGGTGAGGACAGAATACAGGAGGAGAAATGTGAGGAACAAGGAGAACATATGTACACGTAGAAGGCGTCTTGAGGCAGAAGTGTTACACAATATAAAATTTTTAGTTGGACAGACATCGCTTGTATGAAATGCTTGTATTTCAACAGCACGTATGTGTACATGTGTGTGAGGGAGCTGGAAAGGGAGGACTCCGGGAGGCATATATACATACAGTGCCAGGCAAAGTCTGGAGCGATCCTTCATTTCTCTTTATTTTTCTTTGAATCATCTTGTCAGTGTAAAAATATTTTATTCCTGTTAAATTGTCTTATCTTTGGTATATTGAGTAGATTAAATGAATTGTGCAGTATTTGTGTCCATCAGTTTTCCCCTTGACAAGATTCTCAACCCCTGCAGATGAAAAGCATCCGTATAGCATGATGATGCTGCCACCACCACATTTCACTGTAGGTATGGTGTTTCTTGAGTTATGGACAGTTTTGCTTTTATGCCACATATACCTCTTTGAAGTCCAGCCAAAAAGTTCTATTTCGGTTTCATCTGACCATAAAACCTTATTCCAGATCTGAACTGGGTTTTTTCATGCTTTTATGTGGTTCTTCTTGAGGAATGTCTTCTTTCTTGTTACCCTGCCATAGAGGCCTGTATTATAGAGAGCGCTTGAAATTCAGTCCAGTTTCAGATGAACAGCATTGCAGAATTCTGAGCCTCTCTCTCCAGTCAATGTCTTGCTTTGATGCCTGGTTTGGAGGGACGGAATGTTCTAATAAGGTTTGGTTTTAATAAGTGCCATGAAGAAACTTCCACTTTCTGATGATGGATTCAGCAGTGCTTCACAGGACATTCAAACTGTTCAATATTTCTTTGTAGCCATTTCCTGCCTTGTGCATTTTAATGGCTTTGTTTCTCGCATCAAGTTAAAGTTTATTTATATAGCACATTATCTTACACAGAAGGTCATTCAATGTGCTTTACAGAAATGGAAAATAAAATATGAATGAATAAAAAGAGAATAAAATAAAACAAGACAGTGAGAGGAATAAAAGTGCAAATATTTAGAGGAAGGCAGAGGAGAATAATGCTGTTTTTAGCAGTTTTTTAAAGCTACAGTTGGTGCAGATCTGATGGTAATGGGCAGTTTGTTCCAGCAGCGAGCTGCATAATGACTAAAGGCCATTTCACCATGTTTAGTTTCAGATCTTCTTACCACTAAGGCCTCGTCCACACGGGCGTCTGAATCAGGCATTTTTCAGGCGTTCGTGGCGCCAGGTGAGGTCGGACTGAGCGCCGACCATTTTTCTGCTTATTGGAGCAAATCACAGCGTCCACACAGGCATTCAGCGGCGCGTTCGTGTGGCAGCAAAAAAACGTTGCATCAATTTCTGCAGAAATCCTCTCCTGCCTACAGCGCCGTATCAGGAGGATTTTTAAAACAATAATATCGATTGTTAGTTTTAACAAAGAATAAAACTATTTCGATACAGAACTACAATGTTTTCAATGTAGAACTACAAATCAAGATGTCCAACATGTAAACAATCTGGAGAGAATAATTACTGCCCCCACAGGTGAATACATGAAACTACATGTTGGGCTGCAGGCTGGTGTTAAACAGCGTCAGACAAACGACAGTGTAACGCCTCACTGACGTCAATCAAACGCAGATACAAAACGCAACAAGAACATCCATGGTGTTCAGAGTGCATTCATTTATCCAAGATTCAAACGTCCGTGTTGACGAGGCCTAACTGGCCAGCTCCTGCAGATCTAAGAGACATACCAGAAATATATACTTCACGCATATCAGACCCAAAACCATTGAGTGTACTTGTACACAATGAGTAATGAACTGGGAGCCAGCGCAAGGACCTGAGAATAGGAGTAAAGTGCTCTCTTTTCTTGGTTTTAGTTAGAACTCTGGCAGCAGCATTTTGAATGAGTTGGAGCTCCAATAGACTTTTTGGGGAATCCCAGAGAGGAGAGCATTGCAATAGTCAACCCCGCAGGAAGTGAAGGCGTGGATCAGTTTCTCTAAGTCGTCTTTGGACACAAAGTCTCTAACTTTAGCAATGTTTTAGAGGTGCCAAAATGCTGACTTTGTGACAGCTTTGATGTGATCATCAAAACTAAGGTCTTCATCCATGATTACATGGGTGGCTGTCTTAAGTGCTCTATATTCCAGTTGGGCACTAAGAACTGATCTTCCCTCTTTATTACCAAGCAGAATAATCTCTGTTTTGTCTTTATTTAATTGTAAAAAGTTATGATGGAGAAAATATCTCCTCCTTCCAAGTACGACCGGAACCAACTAAGGGCCGTACCTGAGAACCCAACCCAGTTCTCAAGCCTGTCTAGCAGAATGTTCTGGTCAACAGTGTCAAAGGCTGCACTCAGATCTAACAGCACCAGTACAGTTATTTTACCTGCACCTGTATTCAGGCGAACGTCATTTAGTACCTTGACAAAGGCAGTTTCTGTACTATGATGTTGATGGAAACCTGACTGATAGTTATCAAAGAATCTATTTGTGTCAGGTAATTACTGATTTGATTAAAAACTACTTTCTCCAAAATCTTGCTTATAAAGGGAAGATTATAAATGGGTCTGTAACTGTTAAGAACAGAAGCGTCTAAATTACGCTTCTTCAGGAGGGGTTTAATAAGTGCGGTATGAAGACAAACATCAGCAGAATCTTCATATTTGTTTTTCAATAAAGAAAATGGTCCTTTTTATATCCAGAGAGAAAACCTAAATTGAGGACCCAGAAATAGAACTTAATTATGTTTAATGGAAATAGGGTCACTTGAGATTCATTTGTCATTTGTGTAAACATGGAGCTTCCAAAGCACAGGGGTTTGAATACTAATGCAAACAGCATATTTCTGTATATAACTGTCAAAGCAAATATGATAAAGTACGCTTTCTCAGTTGTCAGTTCCCAATAAACGGAAAAGAACTCCAACATCTCAGCCCAAGTGATTCTAGGATCCTCGGATTCTGAGCAGTGTTCTCTGCTCAGCAGATCTTGTGCTCTTTTAGCCAAGGAATTAAAAACACTGGCTTTCTCTTTCAACGAAAAACCTTTTTTTTTTTCGCTCCCCTGTCCGAAAACAGTTCCAGCTGTACTCTCTTTAGCTCTTGCCTAATCAGGTTTAAGGTAATTATGAGCTTAGATCAAATTCCATAAACAAACAAAGTGTTCAAATGGTTCACTTCCCCGGCTGAGCAGGAAAAAAGCGGCAGGGCTTCATGTCTCGGTCGCCCAAAATCAAAACAGGGTTTTTCTTTTTGTTACCAGTGTCCCCTGTCTCATCTCCTTTTACTGTGTTTGAACATACAGTTCCTCCCAGTACCTCCATTCCAGCCAAATCTCTCTTAACATCATTCACCTTACTCACCTGTAGCCCAGCAGAAACATCAGCCCCAGTGCTCCTGACGTTCCACCTTAAATACTGCAGTTAAACTGGCCAAAAACATCAGTGTTTAATCTGGATTCACTCCAGTATTTAAGGTGGAACATCAGTATTTAGGTTCAAAAACAATATCTAATATTTGCAGTATTTAAGGTGGAACATCAGTATTTGACCTGGTTTGGTTTCACTGCAAAATATAAGGTGAAACATCAGTATTTAAGCTGGTCTCACTGCAATACTTAATGTAGGACATCAATATTTTAAGGTGGAACATGAGTATTTAAGCTGGTCTCATTGCAGTGTTTAAGGTCGAATGTCAGTATTTAAGCTTGCTTTACTGATGATCCATCTTAAATACTGCAGCTTTATATGTCTTGTCCTGATATTCCCAAGCATGGATGCCAAGGGTGTGGTCCAGATGTCCTGATCAAAGCTGCACCAATAATTTAAATTATTGGAGAAGCTATAAAATGCTAAGTGTTTGCACCTGGTTAAATCTGTTTCGTATCTTTCCTACAGTCAAGGGTGTTGGTGTTGGTTCAGTAACAGACTAGTGTTACACGGTAAACCACTACTCTAAAAATTCCTGACACCCCGTCCTTTTATTTATGATGTGGCCGTAGTTAAGAGTATTTTAATGTTTAGATGGAAATACAGATTTCTAGATCTCTGGTTTGAAAAGGTAACAGTACCTGCCTTTAAGGTTCCAGTCAGGTGAGAAAGTAAAATAAAGAATTTCTTGTGTTCTGTGATTATAGGTTCTTCGTTATAGGTCACCGTACAACAGCACCAGTCTGTACATGTACTTTGACGTTTATGTATCACAGGTGTTTTTTGGCCAGCTACACTTTTTGAATGTGAAACGACCCTGTTGGAAGCTGATAATACCTCCACCTCAGCACGTCCTGGCTCCTACATGGGCTCAGCGATGACATTTGTTTTGGTTCTGAGTAGCAGAGGAGCGCTGGTCCAGCTGGTCACGTGCCTGAACCTCAACGTTTCTGTGGAATTACTCACTTTACTGGAAACAAACAACTGGCTTTTATTTGTCGCTGAGTTTCCTCCGTCAGACAGGACGGGTCATTCCTTTGTGTGTGTGTTTGTTTATGTATGCGATGTTGTAAATAAGAGTTGACTGATGCCCCGACTGCTGCTGAAAGGAACCCAGACCTCAGCGGACAAAAGTTTTAGCTCGCTCCACTAGAGGCGCTGCATGCATTTTCTGTTCGGCGTAGGGTTAGCCTTTAGCTTAGCTTTTCTACACAAACACTTATGTTCTAAAAATAACACTGTGTAAAGGTTAAGGTTGGCAAAGTGTTTGAACAACTGGATGAATTCCAGGCTCCTCTGGCCTGCAGACGTTCATTAGTGTGGACCTTCACGATCAGTGTAACCCAGAATAAAGGCCATGGTTCTCACAGTATCAGCTTTCAACCTTTTACCAGCTTCTCTCAGTGTTCCACCTTCCAGTTCTTTATAATGGTCTTCTCCATCCCCATTAGGACGAGTCAGAACTATCGGCACGTTTCCACAGGTCTACAGGAACCGTTCTGTATCTAAACTGTACCATGACGGTACTGAAGTTGTATCAGGTTCTGGTGTTCCAGTGTATCTCAGTCCGGTAACGGAGTTTCTGACTCAATTCTCTCCACAGTTTATGGCCGGTCGTCCCAAAACCGCGTCAGAGCCGCTTTTGTTATTGTGGTCTTTTATCATTTATAGTCTTGTTTGAGGTTTTTATTTTTTTCCTCTGCATTCTTTATCCTTGTGATGAGAACGTAACTTAAAAATAACACAGTGTAAAGATTAAGGTCAGGTTTAGGGTTAAGATTAAGTTTAGGATTATGGTTGAAGGTGGAAATGAGTTAATAGAATATGATTCAGGCCTGATATTGCCAAGTTCTCCAAAACCTCAATCAGTAAAATACATTATGGGTGTTGTTTCTGATTAAACCCTTCAGGGGTCCAGGTGTTCAATTTTGTAATCCACTTCAATTTCGTCCTGCGTCTATGTTTGTCCGTCCAGGTTATCTTGGATTCTAAACCTGCAGTTGTCAAGTTGCTTAACCTATGTGTCTTAAAATGATGGTCACATCCAATATGTGTTTCAGTCTCAATTTCAACTCATTTTTGGTTTCACCTTTATAGCGTTTATAGCAGTATTTACTGTCGCGTTGCAGCCCGTCTCCAGGCAGTGAAGGGAGACGCAGAAGTGGATTTCCATCTTTTTACTTTTAGTCAAAAACCAGAAATGCAAAACGGCACGAGGGCCTTAACAGAAACCACGACAACTCAAGAGACAGGATCGACACCAAACCCAGTACAAAGAAGCACTTAAATACACAAACCCATCACCAGACAAAATCGCTAAACATAAACCGGCTGTGTCCACTTGCCCGACCGGAGAACCCTCATCAAAATAAAAGTCTACATATACAAAACTTAAACCCTGGCGGCACTCTAGCAGCCACCGGTAGGGACACCACATTTACAGGTAATGCAGTATGCTTTGAATTTTCTTAATTTAGGCAACTGTGCCTGGGTTTTATTAAAATAATTTTTTATTTTGTTATGTATTAAATGTGTATGGTGGGAGTAGGTAGTAATTAAAGGGATGACATCCTTGTTGTTTGGCTGCATTGTGTTAATAACCCTAGTTTTCATTTGTAATAATGTTTTGGATTCAATATGTATTTAAATATCTCTCGCTATACCCACCCCATCTTGGAAGAGGGCCCGAGTAGCTTCCTGGAAATTCCTTTGCTGCAGAGCCGGTAAAAGTGCATTAAATGTGATTCAACTATTCTCTTGAATGTATGTTTTGGATGATAAAAGGATTTATGTAAGAATGTGTATCTGTTGGTTTAAAATAAACTTGAGTACCCTTGAGTTCTTGTCTTAATTGCTCAAATATACTGTGGTGTCTAGAAAATGTTTTGTTTGTTCATTAATGTTTGATGGTGATGTTTGAATGGTGTGTATTGACCAGTTGTACAAACTGATCAAATTTCTCTTAGCTATGCTGTCAGACTCCAAAAATGTCATCCAAAAAGCACAAATATAAAAGTGGTTTATATTTACATTTCCGGAGAAGCTGTGTTTCTCAATCAGCCATATATAAATTGCCACATGCCGAGGCGAACTTTTTGCCCATTGCCGCACCTTGAATTTGAAGGTCAGTTTGTGAGTCAAATTCAAAATCATTTCGGCTTCGGCTTATTTCCAAAAGTTGTAATATTTCTTTATCTGGCCTCACTGGATTAAACTGACTCTTAAATGCCAAACCCAGATTCGCTGAAATATTTGTATATAAGCTACTGATAACAATAGTAAATAGAAATGTTTCTCCTACAATATCAATTCCTTTCATTTTTTCTATGAAATCGCAGGTGTCTTTTAAATAACTCTGATGCCGTTGGGAAATGGGATTCAGGAAGCTGTCAATTTACTCGGCTAGATGGCAAGACTCACTTCCACAATCCGACACTATAGGGCGTCCCCTAAGGATCTCATGTGGTACTGTCCAAAATCTTGGTTTAGGGATATCCAGACCCATCAAATAATGAATTTGTTTACAATTGATATAACCTTTTTGATATAAAATATTAAAAATATCTTGCAGCATCAATTTGGTCTCATTTTGTAAAGAATGGGTTAATGTCTGGTAGTGGTTTGTATTGGTTTAATTGTGTCTTTGCTTCCAACATATATTGGGCTTTGGCAAGAATTACAGTTCGGTTTTATAACAATGTCTTTATTGGATCGGAGAGAATTGATGGCATTCCTTTCTGATTTAGTAAGATTATCAGGCCTATTGCCATGTTGCATTAAATATACAGATTTATAAGTCTCTTTAATAAAATGTCTGTTTATTATGCGTTAAAATAGAAGCAATATTTAAAACCTCAAAATTTAAAATGGTCTAAACTCTTCAATTTTCTGTTATAAGCATGTATATCCCTCATGAGATCCCCATAGTCTGGTCTACGGAGTGTAGGGATAAAAGCTCGCCCCTTCTCCAACAGGCTCCTCTCTGTGTCTGTTAAAATAAAAGTTGGATAAAGTAAAAATGTTGGAGTGTGATAAACCGTCTCCTTCCTTAAAAGTTAAATTTTTAACCAGAACCTAGACAGTCTCTCTCTTTACTGTGGCTTGGGCATAGTGTAACGCTCAGGACAAAATGTCTAATATGTTTATTACACGTTGAAATAGAAGGTTCCCAAGGGGATTTCCCCATAAAAGCAATATTGTGATTTACATCAAAATCAAAATGCGAAGACGTCGGTCCTTCACTGCGTCGAACTCGATGAAGCTTTGCTCCTCTACAGGAACCACAAGGAACAGTACTTGATTGAAACTCTTTGCTCCCTAATCGGAGTCACGAGGAACACTTCAGTGGTGAGTTTTACCTTGTCCTCTGAGTCACAGGGAACACAGGGAATACACAAGGGAACCAGGTTGCAGCCGCTATCAGGAAGCAGAGTCAGCAGGTAAGCAACTGCCTAGAGAGACAGAGGGCGGTGCTTAGACAGCGTGATAGTCAACGGCCTTTTAAAGGCGAGCCATGAGGATGTTCTGAGGGAATTTCGATGCCGATCGCACACGAGGCATCGGGCGAGCCGTCAGGCTGGTTCGAGAATTTTAAAAAGAGGACCGACGTTCACTCCGGTGTCAGGCGTGGTGAGGCAGCGAGCGCGGATATGAAGGCGCTGAGGACCTCAAAACTCCAAGGCAAATGTTGTACATTATACTTAATAAACCAGTTTATTGCAGTACACTCTATAAAAACACAATATTCGTTATTTATTCGTTGAGCACATTTTTCTTATTTAAAAACAAAAAAGTGCTGTGTTTTTTGGAGGTCCGGAATGGATGAATGGCATTTCAATTCATTTCAATGAGGAAAACTGATTTGACATACGAGAAATTTGAGTTACAAGAACGAATTAAACTCGTAAGTCAAGGCACCACTGCAGAGTGCTGGACCTACAGGGCTTTAAAGGAAACAGAACACAAAGAGCGAGACACATGAACCAATAGCTAGAGCAAAGCAATTAACATAAACACAGGTTGACACACAAGGAGCGGCACCTGAACACACAATGGAGAGACTAACGAGCTCCTAATGAACAGGGCATGAAGACTTAACCTGAAACAGACCACAGCACGCATACACAAGACCAGAGCCGTGGCAGGCACGCCTCAGCTCAGGGGTCCGGAGTCCTGGACCGCCGGGGGCGTGGCGGACACAGCCTGGACGTCAGAAAAGGTAAGTACGGTGATGCCTTGACTTGCGAGTTTAATTCGTTCCGTGACGGAGCTCGTTACTCAAATTTCTCGTATGTCAAATCGGTTTTCCTCATTGAAATGAATTGAAATGCCATTCATCCATTCCAGACCTCCAAAAAACACAGCACTTTTTTGTTATATGTTTTTAAATAAGAAAAATGTGCTTATAAATAACGAATATTGTGTTTTTATAGAATGTACTGCAATAAACTGGTTTATTAAGTATAATGTACAACATTTGCCTTGGAGAGCGGATGTCTTGGAGATGCTTCGGCTGCTATAATTCCAGCAAAAAGTTTGAGGTCCTCAGCGCCTTCATATCTGGCTCGCTGGAGTGAATGTTGGTCCTCTTTTTAAAATTCTTTTTAAAATACCCTGACGGGCTCTAAACGGCTCGCCCGATGCCTCGTTCGCCGAAGAGATGGTGTCTGCTGCAGCAAATCGGCGTAAACAGCTCGAGTCTTCTCGCAGAGTGTCTCCTCCGTCACGGATCTCCTGCGAGCTGCTTCTCCATCAACCACACCATCAGCAGCTTCTCCATATTTTCATGGATAGATGTCTGCGGTTTATAAAACATTTTAATGCCCTTGTTATAGTCTTTATCGACTCCTTTTACTTCAGGAAGGTGCAGACTGTAGAAGTGCTACACTCGTACTACTTCACCAAGTCGACTACACACACACCTTGGTCATGTTTTTTTTATTATTTCTTTAATAATTTCTTTCTTTAAATTAATTCATCCGCTTCTTCTCAGCACTGTCCTCCGCAGTCACTTTCTTTGGACACATGGATAGTCTGAGAACTGAATTAATGGTGTGTAAATTGTTGCACTGGGAAAAACAGTGTGTGCTGCTCTCCATAGAGTTTGTGTTCTGTTATTAATCCCTACTGCTAAAACTACCTTTTGCGTACGTGGCTGTGACTGTAGTTTGTGTAAAATGTGTTCTTTGTGTCTAAAACTTGCTCCAGGGAAGCTATCTACCTGAATGTTCTTATTTTTTTATAGTCGGGATCCTGCTGAGATTTGAGTCACCCATAAAAACGATTGGTTTCTGTACTGAGATGGACCAGTCTACCAGTTTTCTGTCTGTGTTAATATGTCTCTGTGGTTTGTTGTCTAACTGCACCCTGTTAAAGATACTTTCATCTGAGGAGAAGGAGGACCCCTTTATAGGTTCCAACCCTAGTGGAGACACAGTTGGGGAAGATTCAGATCGGGCATCACGCCGAGAAGGTTCCTCTTTAGAGGTTCCCGTTATCCTAATCTCCCTGCGTTCTCCAGGGTTCAGAACAGAAGGTCTCGTTCTCCTCTCCGGTATCGTCTCTGTTGGGGAGGGGAAAGGGTTTGTTGCATTATTTTCATTATTAATTCCCTTTAAAACTCTCCCACTACCCCCTAACTTACCTCCCTGTGATGGACCTGCGCCTGCACAAGTCGTTTTCTTTGTGGTAATGGTGGTGGTGTAGATTCTTTGACTGCTACAGATGATGGTGAAGACGGGGTGATTATGGAAACAGGTGGTGTAGTTTGGTGATGTTGGAGAACCGCAGCGCCACATGAGATGGGCCTGAAGTTCTTTTGGACTTCTTTGGTTTGTGTGACAATCATGTCTTTACAATAATTTAATGACTCTTCCTTTAAAAATCGTTTAAACCGATTTTTGGCCCACCTCATTGCAACTTCCCACTCCAACTCACCAAACTTTTGAAATTTTATCCATTAGTTCTATTATAATTTGCGTGTTATGTTCGTGAAGGATGTCCATGTTATTTTTCCTCCAATTGTGGTTGTTTATTTGGATTTTAGGTTATAGGGTTTCTGTATTCGGTACTGTTGGCTTGATGAATCGCATTAATTTTGTGACCTGTCTGGACTTGCCTGGTGGAAAGTTGTTGGTTTGTACACAGTGTTCTATGGTTTGTAAATGATGAGTGGTTTGAATAAATTTAAAATAGGTTTTCATCAGTATTTTGTCAAAAGGTGTTTCTGAATGAGTGTTGGCCGCCCTCCTTGTTTCTTTATGGCTTTCTATCACAGAGAATGTATTCTTTAGTTTTATCATACTAAATTCCTTCTGTCTAAATGTAGGTATAAAAAAAGAAAACAAAGGGGGGGTGTAAAAGAATAAGAAAGGGGAAAAAAATTATATTAAAAAAATAGAGAGGAAAGGCGATACCTACCTTACTCCGTCCTTTTACCATGGGCACAGATGGGGGGAGATGTGCCCCCCTCAGACCTCAATCCCCCACCCCTCGCGCCTTGCAGGGCATAAAAAACAAAAAACGTACATCTGCCTTTGTAAGTTGTGCTGCAGGCGGGTTTCTTTTCTTGGATGTAAATATTTTCATGTGTGGAAGCTGAGAGAGGTCAGGGAATGGAGATGACACGCGAGATGTAGGAGCTGCTTCACTGGTGCCTGATTCGTCCCCCCCACATTAAAAATGCTATCTGCGCCCCTGCCTTTGACCACGTGGCTTTCTTTGCTCGGTCCTAGAGGTAAGAGTCCGCCGGTGTCTGTAACTCAGTCCTTCCCATGTTGTTGGAAAAAAGAGAGATTAGTCCATCGGGTAAAATCACATAAAATAAAAAAATTCCCGTGAGAAGAAAAACAAGAAAAAAGAAAATTAATCCAATCAATGGTGTGGTATGACCCCCCTGGAGCCGGTCTCCCCTCAGTTTCAAAGCATGAATTTTTAATTAAATTTGCTAAAAAAAAATAAATCAATAACAAATATACAAATGTAAAATAAAGACTGTTAAAGAACTTAAGTTTAAGATTTTAATAGAATAAAACTAAAATAGAATCTGCGCAGAAACTTCCTTGGACAAAATGATGAAATAAGTTTAATTGTAATTTTGTATTTACATTGGGGGAAAAAAAGGAGTCCTTTTAAAAAATATAGAGATCTCCAATAGTTGCACTAAAAGAAAAAGAGCTCTAATAAAAAGCGTTTTTTGTAGTTATACAATTATTGTTCAAACTCCCACCCCATCCCTAATAAAAGGGGAATAAGCTTGTTCCTGGACGAGTAGTTTCCCTCCATTCCCCTCTGAATGGCAGAGGTGGGGTTAACATCGAAAGAGCTGGGCAATAACAAAGAAAAGCTTTTGCCCTGTAAATACCGCACAAAGAAACAGAGTTGAGACTAGTTTTGACATTGAAACACATAACGACACGTAATATCCAGAGACACATCATTTATTGTTGTTTCAAAACAACACATTAAAAAACAAACAGCCAGAGCCTTCCTCCGTCCATTATATCTCAAACACGGCATTGACCCGGAGTCCCTGCTCCTCAACACATGCCTTTAGAAAGAGCTCCATGTCCTCCGCACACTGAAAAACTGAGAAGATGAAGCCCCTTGCTTCAGTGTCTTTTTCCTCCTGCATGTCTCTTAAGACCCTCTCAAAAGACACTAACCATTTAATCACACTAGTGTTTAAAGTGAATACTGACCTGACTGGCTTCCAGTAACTTCTGCTTTTTCAGTCTGAAAATGGGCACATGTTGTCCTTGAAGCGCAGCTTTGGCGTCCTCTCTCCAGTGTGCAAAAAGCTTGCCATAGCTTAACAGAACATTTTGATATTGTTAATGTGTCTAAACCTGGAGACAATATAGTACAGAAGCCAAAATATAAATACCTCCTGAGATCACAGTTCTCCATCAACAGCAAGCACCACCATTTCCGCAACGTATTTAACAACTTTCAGAAGATTCAAGACTCCAGTGCTCTCAAATTAAGTAGGATACTTACTATGGTATAATGAAATGGTGCATCCAGTGCCACGTAGAGAGCAGACTGTTTGGGACAAAAAAGAAAAATTACATTTTTTTTGGAGCTTAATTTAACTTTTGTATGAATCTCAACGAAAACTGAATAACAGAAAAATAACCATTAGCATGAAGATCCCACAGTCAGTTTGGCTCGGAAAACCCTTTATTACAGTGAAAATCAAGGCTCATTAATAAAATCCCTTAAAAGAAGACTAGCGTAATTCATGTAATTCTCCATACACACACCATTAAAGCTATTTTTACTGACCGCTGCCCTGGAAAGATCTTCTCTGCAAGATTCCTTTTTCCAAGACAATTACATTCATGAGTTAACAGACATCATGATGGGTGTGAAGTGTTAATTGCTAATAGCACCAACTTTAAGTCCAGGCCTTAGGAACACGTCCTGGACACAATTAACAAAATGTCAAAGAACAGTCACATGCTCACAGTTGGTTAAAGTGTGTCATACACAGAAATTTCAGTTTTATTTTATAAGCTGATTTTTAATGGTGTTTTATGTTAAACTCTAGAAGATTTTGAAAAGCCTAGTGTGTGTGAAGACTCTAGATCAACAGAACATGATCTGAGATGCACTTAACAGGTTCCTGAAATCTCTGGAACAAACCAAACATGCTTATAAAAATGTGACCTCAAAAGTGAAACATATTGTTGGCCACCAAATCCTGCCTTTGCGTATAATGGGTCAAGAAAGAGCATTTCTCTTTCACGTGGCTTCAGTACCTAAAAGGCATTTGCTCAGGACTTCAAACTTGCAAAGAATGTCATTGCAAGTGATCATAAACAATACAGTAAACAAAGATTTTTGAAAATGTCATCAAAATTTGAACAGATCACAGACACACGGCAAAATTCTAAAAGTTAGTATGTGGCAAAAAAATAAGACTTCCACACAACTGGAAGTGGCCTGGTGTCCAGAGGCAGAACTATGATGTCCATCCACTGAGCATCAGTCTGAAACAGAATCGTGTTCTTACATTTTCAGTATATGTTTAAATATCGTGTGTATATGTTAACAAAAGCATAAATAAAATAATGACATGAGTAATGAAAGCAAAAGGGCATGGATCACAAGTGCCATCAAGCAATGTGGTGAACAGGAAAGAAAAATATATTTAATAAAAACACGTTCATTTCTTGATGATGAATGTACTGAACTGTACAATGTGAATAGCAACTGTTAAGTCAACAAAGAGACTGTAGAAGTGCTGAAAAGAAGTGCGTATAACTATATCTATAACTATAAACTATATTTAATACCAACATACCTTTTGAAAGGCAAAGCATTTTTAATTCCTGACAGCATTCCTGACAGCAGGGCTGAAAGTGGGGCACAGAGGGCAGTGACCGAGTCGACTGCAACATGTTGTGCTTCCTGCAATGCTGGCTTTGAGGCTTTGAGGCAGAATTACAGATTGATGTGTGCATCTAAAACCGAGAGAAAAGCAGATAAACACCATATACACATTTGAACTATTTTGATGCTACTTTATGCGATGTTCTTCAAAGTACTGAGACCTTTATTCCACTGACCACATTGAGGGAGCAGAGAAAAGGTACTAGACAACAGATTAAGTTGAAATTATCAGATCAAATCCATTTTGGATGTAAAAAAAATAGAAACCAGTTCAGGTTTTAGCAGAAATAACATGTTACACTTAGCATGTAATAGTGATTTCTCAATGTTACACTAGTAACAATTACTGTTTAAACCACTGTGCTTCGTAATAACGATTCAGCAACATAACACGAAAGAACCAAATGAAGATTTGAGGAGAAGAGTCATTACAAAAAGATCCTTTACATGGTAATTTTATTTGTGACATACGTATGTATTGACATACAATACATACAATTTAACATTTGGGCCTTCTTCTAAGTAAATGTGGTCTTTGGTGTAGGTGTGGTTTTGTAATGGGTGTGGTCCTAAGCAAATAAACTCTATCCTGATTGGCTGCTTTGGATGGTTCACTTGCTTTGAGAGTTAGTCTATGGTTTATGTTTTCCCTCCAAAAAGGCTCCTCCTTAGGTTAGGGTTAGGGTTAGGTTTTGGGTTAGGGTTGGGGTTAGGGTTAGAGGTGAGGGTTAGGTTTTGGGGTGAGGGTGGGGGGTTAGGGTTAGGGGTTATTGTTAGGTTTTGGGGTGAGGGTTGGGTTTATGGATTAGGTTTAGGGGTTAGGGTTAGGTTTTGGGGTGAGGGTTGGGTTTATGGATTAGGTTTTGGGGTGAGGGTTAGGTTTTGGGGTTAGGGTTAGGGGTTATTAGGCTTTGGGGTTAGGGTT
>JBBPCX010012104.1:0-17640 GCA_037974365.1 Hydrocynus forskahlii
TCTCTCTCTCTCTCTCTCTCTCTCTCTCTCTCTCTCTCTCTCTCTCTCTCTCTCTCTCTCTCTCTCTCTCTCACAGATCTGGTTCATTATTTTAGAGCCGTATGGGCACATGCACTCAGATAATCTTTGGATTTGCATTTGCACTGGCAGATACTTTGTGTGGTGGCAGGTCGTGATAAATAATGCATCCTCACTGGGTTACCGTCTTTCACTCCAACTCCAGCAGCTGATGAATTAATCATTCTTTCACCACAGGTTAATGAGACAAAACAAGTCAACAGTGTCTTGATGTGGCTTGTCGGAATGTTCTACAGTGGTGGGCTAATGGGCCGAACGGTCCTGGACTAACCTTCAGCACCACCCCGCCTGCAGAACGAGCGGGTGTGTTTGTGTGTAGGCAGGTCGCAGTTGTTTGTGTTGCTCTACTATTAATCTTTACCTTGTGAGCAGTGAGTGGATGACTGTGTGGACACCAGCAAACTGGCTTTGCCTAGTGGATTCTGCCATAAATTACAACATATGTTCTAATTGTCGACACATCTTTTACTTTAAAATAGTGTTTTATATTTCTTACCAATTCTCTGTAATGTTCATGTGATCAAGGTTATCAGAGGGCAATATGGCAAATATGATACTTTTATAGTGAGACATTTTTGTGATTCACAATATGCTTAATTGTTTTTAATGCATTTGTATAAGTTAGTGACACATTTAACAAATATAATCAAATGCTATTATACTGTCTTTGAAATGAAACATGCTGTTGGTCAGTATTGACAATGTCCATGATGTGTTCACTGATGCATGTCCAGTTTTCAAACTATAGATTTTGTGATGTCACAAAACCAACACATTGAAGTGTATGTCCTGATTCTGACCACAGTTTAGCCCTGCCCATTCACCAACAGCTTCAAAGGTTAAAAATTAGACTTATTGGATTTTATGAAAACCTTGATTTATCAGAACACCCAGTAACTCACCTGGAGCTGTGATTGTTTCCCCTGTCAGAAACACTGTGAGATACTCATTTTTATATCAGTATTGCAGAGACTAATATTGTGCCCTAACAATATTGCCCACCGTAGTCATGGTGGTCATTCTGACAGCTTGTAATGCTCTACAGGATGTGTAGTTGCCGATATGGCTTCACTGCACCCTAAAAGATAAAACATTGACAGAATTTTGGCCGTTCCTCCCCACTCTCGCTTTGTTACAGAGTGCAACTCCACCCGCAGTTGTGGGGGACAGTCCTAATTAAGAGACAGGGATCATTAAGAGACTTTGGGATGCCCTTGCACCTCTCCAGCAGAAGGAGGACGCTGTTGGCATAATCCAGTTATTGAGTTTTAAACAGAGTGAGAAACAGTGGGTTTGGTCTTAAATGGTTCATTATAGAGAAACCTACCAACTTCTTTATAGTGTCAGTCAATGGAACCAGACGTCGCAATGCCTCCAACACAAATTTAGCCATTTTGTTTACTATCCAAACCCACCACTGAAGCTTCATAAGTCTTCTGAGTGTTTGTATGGAATAGTAGTGATGTTTTTAGTTCTCCTTGGGCATCGTTTTGACTCATAACACCCTGCATGTATGCCTCTACCATGATATTTTAGGTCTAAACCTCATTAAAACTACTCTGTCTCAGGCATCTTTTGTCACTATTTGGGATAATAACCTTTTGGTGAACTCTTCAGACATCTGGTTCTTATTTCTACTGTTTTAGACTCAGTGAGTTTCTCTAAAACCAGTTGTTTCACGTTAAATTGTAAATTTTAACCATATGTTTTGGAAAAGTGAAGATTAAAGTTGAATATTTTAATACTTGAACATATGGGCATGCACATGTGTAAATATTTCTTTAACAAACCCGCTTCTACGACCCACTTGTTCGATCACACTGGAATCAAAAACTGAGACCAAATGTTTTTTTTGTTTTGTTTTGTTCATTAGATTAATTATTTGCTCATTTATTTTTTTATCTTCCACATTTTGTATTTTTAATGCTTTTTATACTAATACTTTTTATATTTATATTCTTTTTATAGCAATGAAGGCACTCACTGTTCTTTATATGTCAGTCAGTATAGCACTGGGACAGTACTGCAATTCACTAAGGTTTTTCCTACTGAGGTGTTTCAGTGGAGACTGGTGCAGGAAACAGTTCCTTTTAACCACTATTTTTAACACCTCATGGTCCTGACTCATAAGTGGCTCGCTCACTCATTCGCTCATTCAGTATAAGCACTGTAATAACCTTTGGTTCTTTGCGGCAGTGACACTGTGTGTCCCTGTTAATTCTCATTACCATTAAATGGTTTGTAGTGTTGATGTTATGACTCTACAACTTGATGTTAAGCCTTTTAAAATTTTGGAATAGTTCTTTTTTCCAAGAAATTTGGTGCATTTATTGGTGCTGGTAGATGAGATCAAAATCATATTAGTATCAGTAGATAATTGCTGTAAAAACAGGTGCTTTGGACCTCTTTAGAATTGACCAATTTATCAAATACTGTAGAAGTAAAGCCATTGGGCCTTGGTTTGTTGACCCATCAACCCATCTGTTTGTGGTTTTGCAATTTCAGAGCAGTGTTGCAGTCAGTGCTGCTTTGTATAAGATTTCCAGTTTGAGGAAAATGGTTGAGTTGCATAGAATGAATGGTTGAGTTGCGTAGAAACAAGTCTTATTGCGGGTGCCTACCCGGCTCAACAGGTCCAGACACACTTTTTTCCAGCCTAATCCATCTCTGCAATAAGGTCGATTGCAACAGACATTAATTTTAATGCATGTCCCTGTAAAATGAGCAGAAAACCTGTTGACTCAAAGCTCGCTTATAGTAATAGAAGCCATCTGGCAACTGCTGAATTCTGTGGGGACAACCAGCTTATCAGGAATATATACGTAGATTTAGAGCTACAGGTGTTACAGACGTGGGACTTGGTCTGGATCTAGCTGGGCTCAACCCTAGGGGCCAGATATTAATATGTTTTTAAATACAGTATTTTATTATACTGCAAACATATAGAGTGTGTGTGTGTGTGTGTGTGTGTGTGTGTGTGTATATATATGTATGTATTATTGGTAAAATTCCATATTGCAAGAACTACAGTACAGGTTATATTGTGAAATTTGTTTTTGACCACAACTGCTCTACTTGACCAGCTGTTCCCCCTCCTCCCTTCGTTACCGAGGTGAGTGAGGCTCATTTCCAGCCCTGTAGAGCCTCAGCACTGCAGTGTCGCCTGTTTAACACACCTTCAGCTCGTCACTTTATTATCAGGCTCTTCATGAGCTGGAACAGGTGTGTCTGGTTTATTAGAGCCGGAAAAACGCTAATATTATATGGTCAGACTTGTTAGACCAGGCAGTGATAAGCTTCTGAATATATCGAAAATGAATGTATCTGATGAGAGATTTAGAAACACTGCCTTAGGTGGCTCAGCACTTCCTCTTTCTCGTGTCTGTCTTGCCCAGCTCAGGAAACGGCCCAGATTACGTGCACTAAAGCACTGATGTTTGAAGCAAGATAATGGTAAGATCATTCAAATATGACCCTGTTTAGTCAACCACAAGCTGCTTTTGGCTCTGTTGAAATGTTAATTCGGTAGTATGTTTTCCCCCCATCAATGACCAAAATGATTTTTCAAAGTTCCGGGATTATTAAAATAACCTGAACATGTAAGGCTGGCTCGATCTGCTTGTTACAGCTTTTCACTGGTATTGGTGCTCAAATACTCATTTTCACCTGCACTGTATGGACAAAAGTATTGGGACACACCTGTTTTTCAGGGTTTTAGGCCATTACTTCCAGTGAAGATCAATCTTAATGCTTCAGCAGACCAAGACATTTTGGACAACGCCATGCTTCCAACTTTGTGGACCCAGTTTGGGGAAGAACCATTTTTAGTCCAGCATGACTGTCCCAGTGTACAAAGCAAGCTCCATAAAGACGTGGCTGGAGGAGTTCTGTGTGGAAGAACTTGACTGGCCACACAGAGTCCTGACTTCAACCCCATCCAACACCTTTGGGATGAACTTTGTGAGCCAGGACTTCTAATCCAACATCAGTGTCTGACCTCATAAATGCTCTACAGAATGAATGGACACAAATTCCGACAGAAACTCCAAAATCTTGTGGAAATCTTCCAAGAAGAGTGGAAGCTGTTATAGCTGCAAAGGAGGACCAACTCCATATTAAAGTCTGTGGATTTGAATGCTATGTCATTAAAGTCCCTGTTGTTGTAATGGTCAGGTGTCCCGATACGTTTGTTCATATAGTGTGAGTGTGTATATACGATCTGTGTATTTATGCATGTGTGTGTGTGTAGGTATACAAATATATGTATGTATGTATAGAGGGGAGACACTATTAATAAAAATTTAACACTAACACTTGTATCTGTATCATGTTCTGGTATCAGTAACTGGTATCATATTCATTGTGTTTTCTTTCCACAGCTTGTAAGGTGTGAGAAATCGGTCGGTTCTCTGGGATTTGATGCTGCTGTTGGGTAGTTTTGGTGTTGAGCCTGTGCCAGTGTGGCGAGGTTGAGCCCTACAAAACATACTCTTTGAAATGGTAATGGCAGTGTGGGAGAAGTCTCCACTCCACTGCTCTCCCTGAGCGGAGCCAGCATGGTGGATCAGATTGACCTGACTGGAGATGGAGACTCTGGGGTTTCTACTAGACGTTATGCTCAGATCTGTGAACAGCCTCCCACACACCAAAGAGTTCAGTCAGAATTACACAGCAGAAGAAGTGTACTGTTGTAAAATTAACCAAACAGTATCTTTCACCGTTATGGGTGGTTTTGTGTGATTTGGATGGTTTTCAAATCTAGCCTTTCTTACTGTATCTGAAATCTGAGCATATGAGGGCCACTGGGGGCTCAGTTGTGTCAGTGAAATGTACTGTATTGGTCTGAATGTGAGAACTGAAGTGCTCTGTACCTTTTGGAAATGTGTCAGTTGACCAGGAGTTCCCAACTGTGCTCTGTACCTTTTAATGCTCCTAACACACCTGATGCAACTAATCATCCAATTATCAAGATTTTCCTCAGTTGAAGTGGGTATATTAGATAAGGAGGAATGTGCAGGTCTAGAGAACCTCCAGGTCTGAGGTTGGGAAACACTGGAATAGACTGTTGTTGATTAGTAATATAAGGTTTAAGGCTACTTTGTCATCAGCAGCTGTGAACACGTACATAGGATGATGAGACAATGTTTCTCCATCAGCCACGGTGCAACATATAGTAACGTAACTGTGATGTAACAGTACAATGATGTAACAGTAATGTAACATGACAACAATATAACAATAAATAAACACTGTAATAATGTAACAGTAATGTAATAGTACACAACAATGTAACAGTAATGAAACAGCAGTACAATGTAACAGTAATATAACAGTGCACAGTAATGGAACAGTGCAGTGAGACAGGATGTAAACATTCCAGAGTGACATGTATTGCACCATAAGTATGATACTGCCAAAGAGGCAGTTAGCAGCATTGAACCACACTGAGTGTAAATTATAGCAAATTAAATAACAGGACATAAGTCTCCCTGTTGTGGCCGTAAACAGTAAACAAAAGGTAAAATACAGGTGTTGTTGGAAGTCCAGGGTGTAATATGAGATGTATACAAAGTATATTGTGTGGTAGAACCATGGTACTTGGTTAGGGACTAGATGATAGCCTGCGGTATGAAACTGACTGTAACTGGTAATAATTACATTCAAGAAAGTATACCATCATTTCCTTGACAAAATGCTTTCTGACTATTTAATGCAATGAAAACATACATAACTTGTATTATTATTTATTGTGCCAAAGTAGCCCTACCATTTCATCTAATCACATGTGAGTATTAAGAGCATGTTTAAAATAATTCCAAATAGTAAAAATAATGGAATTCAGTCTTCATGTTGCACTGAATTGTCTCCTAAAGAATAATACTCAAATGGTGGTGGGATTTACCCTCCTAAAGACCCATTTCTTCAGAGATGTTTGATGTCTGGGGCGTCTCTAGCCCTGCAATGCCATCACATGCCTCAGCACGCACGGAGGAGAGCACTAAATGCTCCGCTTGCTTTAGGACTCCGTGGGGCGCCCAATTAAACCAGTTCATCACATCCCCTTCTCTTGGGGGAACGCCAGGTACTGACTGTAGACACTGCCTAGCTTGGAGCCGAGCCAGGCTGCTCCACTTGTTAGTTGGTGCTAACACTAATGCAGCACTCTGGAGTGCCATGCTGTAAAACTACTGAACTTTCACAGAGGAAGGATGATGCTGAATCTGCTCAATTAGGGTCCAAGAACACACATGAGGCTTTACTGGTTTTGTTAGGATTATTATTCTCTTTCTGTCCTGAAACAAATTGTGCAGAACAAACTAAGTTATACAGACATGAAACTTAGTAGTTGCGTTGCTCATTCGCACAAGATGAGCCTGATTGGCCTTAAGGGGGCGCTATAGTGCAGGTTTGGCCTTGTAGCAACTACACTGTCAATAATCGGCAATCTGGAATTACTAGTTATACCTTCGTAGATTATGAGCACATTTTCATAACATCCAAAACCTACTACTATGAACTATTCCTTGTGTTAGTTTTAAACTTGAACTATTAGTAATATTTTGTATATGTAAATAACATTTAATATATTGCAGTCATTTTGGAATCACCTGGTATTGTTTTCTAGGTTCATTATTTTATACGTTCTTCTACATTTTTTTGAAACCTGTGATGTTCTAGAGGATTAGCAAATAATTTGATGCAGTTCTTTGCGAACAAATTGATTTTTTTTTAAATAATTAAAAATGTTGATTCCAAGTCTTTGGACAGTAGTGTTTGTGCTGTAGATTGTCATTCAGATGCAAAAGCCCAGTATTTTCCACACAGACACATGGAAGCACCAGCATTAGAGGTGGATGACACATGCCTGGCCTTTTGTTGGCTCCATGTCAGCCTGTGGAGGAGACTGAGGCAGATTGGGGGATTACAGAGTTTGGAGGAGGGACCCTGGCGTGCTGGCCTGTTGAAAGCAGCACTGCTTGGGTAGAGTTCGGCCTTGGCTTCAAGCCTCACTGCAGAATGACTCCACAGAGAGAGAGAGAGAACAAAGGGGAGGGGATCTGCGTGTGGAACGCCACCTAGAAAACTAAACCCCAGTTTTCTGTTTCCAACCAGATCTTTATCACACTTGGTCTCTGATTGAGATGCTGGTGTTTGATTTGTTTCAAAGGTGGAAGATTTGGTGGGGGTGTGTGGGTGGAGGGGGGTGTTTTAGTAGTGTAAAATTGATATTTGAAGGTGACAGGTTAATAAATATTTACTGTGCAAAAGTCTTGAGCTGCCCCTCATTTCTTTATATTCAGCTTTGAATCACCATATTGGTGCAAACACACCGTTTTATGCCTGTCAGACAAATGTATTACTGTGACAGGCTGCAAAGTACCTAAAGATGCAAGGAGCCTAGATAAAGGAGTTCCAACCACTCAGCATTCAGCACCACCAGTATACTGATCACCGCCTGATCATCTGGAATCTTCTGCTCCTGTTTCTTCTCTGGTTCAGGACTTAAAATGAGTCTGAGTGTGTGTGTGTGCGCGCTCGAGAGTGAGTGAGTGTGTGTGTGCGCGCGTGCATGTGTGCATAGGGGAGTGAGTGTGTGTGCATGTGTGAGAGTGCAAGAAAATGAGTGTGCACAAGTGTGTGTGTGTAAGGCAGTGAGACTGAGGCCATGTCCACGCATACACATGGACACGCGTTTTTTTTGTTTTTAAGAAAAATTGTGTCCACACAAGCACGTTTTCAAAAATATCTCCGTCCACACACAGTCGCAAGAAACACTTTCAAAAGCACATCAAGGCCACTGTTCCGATCGTGTCTCGTCCATTTCTGGTGACGACAGTGGCAGCAGGCGCTGGGCAGAGACAGTGTCTGTGTTGAATATAACAGCATCCGAAGCTGACTCTGACATCTATGTCCTTCATACTGGAGGGACAGTAACTCCACGCATGAGTGTAAACATGCCAAAGCTTCTAACGAGGTTGAGAACAGTAGTACTTTGTAAACGTCGGGCATTGTAGATGTACACCTAATGTAAACACGGCGCAGACTGTCATATGAGTGGAGCACAGTATGACGTGAAACGGTACGTTTTTCAAAATCTTCGTTTTTCTTGTCCACACATAAACGCAGAAACGGAGTTTTCAAAAACCTCCGTTTTCACCGACCTAAAACACTATTTCAGTTAGGCGAAAGGCCAAAACGCATAGAACAACCTCCATGTGGACATGGCCTGAGAGAGTGAAAGTGTGCACAAGAGAATGAGTGTGTGTGTGTATCAGAGTGAGACTGTGTGTGTGTGTCACTCAGCTGCTCCCTGCGTGCTGCGCTGCACTGCTGCTGTTCTCGGCAACCTGCTGTTTGTCTTTCCCTGAGGACTAGAGCTGCAGCAGACTTGCGTGTTTGTTTATGTCAGAGCCCTCCACTGTTTGCTTGTTGCCTAATTGATGTACAGCCCAGAACACTTCTGAATGCAGGTGCCTCTCCGGGCTGCCAGACCGGCTGCTTATTGAATCAACTCCAGAGTTAAAAAAAAAAAAAGAGCCTGATTCCTACATCCAGGTGAAACCAGTTCAAAACACTCATTTCGTTTCCCCTGGGGAGAAGAGGGGAGCTTCTTTTTTTCTCCAGAGCACAAAAAAAGCCATCTGTGTTTGTCCTGATTTGATCAGCAAAACCACACGCAGGACCAAACCGGCATGGAAGCCTCCGAGGAGCTTAAAGAAGACATTTTGCGTTTAGCCATGTGATAAATTCACTTTTCACTCTTCATCGCATATGGCGCCTAATCCGTAGGCCTGGACACGCGATAGCAGGGAGTTTGATTAGATAAGTGGGGGGTAGTGGGGGCAGGAATTAGCTGGTGTGGTCCATACAGTCCATATATGAAAAAATCTACAAAAATGGCCCATTTTCAAATTGGAGTTTTTGTAATGAGCAAATAATGAGCTTATTATCGCATTGCATGAAGACTGATTCATCAGAACACCCAGTAACTCATCTGGAGCAGTGATTGGTCACCCTGGCAGAAACACTGTGATTGGTTAGAGGCTCATTTGCATATCACAGCCTTTTGCGATATCAGTATTGCAGAGACTGATATTGTGATAACGATTAATAGACGATATATCTTGCAGGCCAAGTGCACACGACTGCTCTCGGGGCAGGATGTGGTCAAATTGTCACCACAATGTTCCAGGACCTGTTAAATCTGTTGCTTAAAGTACATATTGAAGCTCTTTTGTCTTAAAGCTGGTTTAAACATTGTATTGGCATTATTCTCACAGCAGGCCTTTTGTAATTCCTTCAGTTTTGCAGTCTTTCACCTTAATATGTAAAATTATTGCAGAAAACCTGCTTGTTCGTACCGAAAACCTTTTGGAAAGAAAACTGTCCCCAAACCTCTGACATGCACAGAGCTGGCTGCTGGCCCCCGGAGTGCATCAGCCCATGGTATTTGTCTTGACTACCATGTTATGGGTTGCCATGGCACCATTGTCATCATCATCATCTTGTTAGCCCTTGCCCGTTCGTTCAGAGGCTCGTCGTATATGTGAGTGGACTTAACCTGTGTTTGGTTTAGTTCACGCTGAAGTGAATTTGGCCTCGCTTTCAGCAGCATCTACCCTTTATTTTAAGAGTGGCTTGTGAAATTGTGTGCAGCATGTAGGGAGAATTCACAGCAGGTTCTATTATTATTGACATTATTCATTATTCTGGCTCTTAAAAAGAAAGTCTGACCTCCTTTCTTGCAGGCCGGTGTCAAAAACCTTTAAGGGCCTGTATTGTGGAAAAGCATTTTTTTTTTTAAAGGCTATAGTGTGTAAACACTGTTAAAGCGTCAGTATGTATTAGGGCTGCACGATAGGAACAGAATTGCGATCAGGAATTAGTATTGCGATCATTCTATTACACATTGCCTGTATAATATTTGCCATTTATAATTTATCATACATTTTCTGTAATTAAAAAGGCTTAAAGCATGTAAATATTCTTAATTTGAAGATTTACGTTCACCACCCACTCAGTCAGTCCATATATGGAAACTAAGCCGCAAAAACGGCCCATTTTCTAATCACAGATCTTGTGATGTCACAAAACCAACACATTTAAATATATATTTCCTTCTTTAGCATACAGCAGTTTAGCCCCGTCTATTCATACTGAAGTTCTAAGGAGAGTTAGTCCCCATGTTGCTGGAACACAGGGTAGACAGTCAGAAATAAGTTTATTTATTTATCAGTCTTAAAGGCACAGTAACAAGTTTCAAATGGTACATTTACTCCCCACCTTCATACAGTCCATATATGGAAAGTAAGATCAAAAACAGCCCCGTTTCATGTCATAGGTCACAAAACCAACACATTTAAATATCTCCTTATTCTGGCTACTGCAGTTTAGCCCCACCCATTCACCAACACCTTTAACAGTTAATAATCAGACTTTTGTTGGATTACATGAAGACCTCGATTTATCAGAACACCGAGTAACTCACCTGGAACTTTGATTGGTCACACCGTCAAACACTGTGATTGGTTAGAGGCTCATTTACATACTGCAGCCTTCTGTTAATTACAATTAACAGACATTAAGTTGTGTAGTATGTATCATTTACTCTCTGGTCTCTACATTTCATATATGGACTGCTAAGGGCCAGAACAGCCTGTTTTGGTTTGTGATGTCACAAAAAAGAATTCATTTACATGAGCGGTTTAGCTACGCCCACTCTTGTAGAAGTCGGCCTGGATTTCTTTTTGAATGAGCTTCAGTACAAGGCAGCCAATTACAACCGAGCCCATTTATATACAGTGCTGTTTAAAACCAAACAGTAACATTATAATACATTCAAATAAACAAATATACAGTAAATTGTGATTTGATTTGTGTGAATGTGTGTCAGATTAACCGTTTCCTTTGGTTTCCTGGAGGGGGGCCTGTATTTACAGACCATCTAATAAACGGTTTATCTAATCAACCCTTCATTAAATCAGGTGCTGCTGAACAAATCCATACAGCGGCTGGAGAGCAGCGAGAAAAAAAATTCTTATGATTATGTATCGTATTTATGCTCGTTTGCATACATTTCAGTGCTGTGTAATGTTTTTACAGGCAGAAACACACGGATGCCTAGTTTTAAGAAGCCATATCTTTCATTTTTCTTGTCTTGCATTTCTGTTTGAGGTCCACTTAAGCTGTTTGCATCTGTTTATATACCTGAAACGGTCCATATTAATTTTTACATGACTAATATGCAACCAGCAGGATCTCACAAATGCACATGTGTGTTGTTACAAAGGATGCAAAATGAAATGCAACTAAATGCATGTCTTTTCACTCAATTAGTGCTGTTGCGTGATGGATGGCGAACACTGGTTTACTGGTTTTCTTAATTATTTTGATCAAATAAATTTCTTTAAGCATAGAGGGGCAGTAATTTTGAAGCATGACGCGCTGATTGTCTGAATATAATCTCATGCCGTGATGTCTTTGGGATATATACAATACTGTGTTTTTATATTTATTTTATCTGTAACCCCCCCTGCAGTAATGCATTGCTCCATCAGCGGCTTTGCTTTCCCGGTCTGGCTGTTAATGTTAGTGTTGGAGAGAAGCCAGAGCTGCAGAATCGGAGGCTTTGTGCTCGTCTTTCAGTCCGGTATGTATCTGCGGAGTGCGAGGTGGGGGAGGTGGCCCTGCAGTTCAAAGCCAGGCGAACAGAGGTGTGTTAATAGAAAAATTGCGATTGAGGGGGTTAGAATTGACTGTGGTTGAGCGTATTGTAGTACAAATAAGCATATTTTCATTGCCCCTTTGAAAAAATTGAACATGTCAAAGGTTTATTTAGTGCAGGGGTCCTGGGGGGCCGGTTATTCAGCACAGTTTGGTGGTTCCTGACCTCAGATACACTCATTAAACCTGGTAATGAACTGGTGAGTTGAAACAGGTGTGTTTGAGTGAGGAAGCCACCAAACTGTGCTGGACTGGAGTTGGCTGCCCCTTTTTAAGGGCTCCCAATTGTTGCAACGCTGTGCCTAAGACTTTGCACAGTGCTGTATTTACATTGGTCTGAACCGCGTTTATTTTCAATGGGAAACTGGTCATGAAATATTAGGAGGGTCTTGTGGCTCCAAGACACTTGATTGACAATTGAGACCCCTGAAAGGCTGAACAGCAAATGTTAGAAAAGTCTATGAAAATGTTTTTGAGACAGTGAGGAACTAGAAGAGGTTGGAAAAATCTTGTTTCAGAAAAAAGTTTCTTTTCGTCCATGGACAATACCCAAACCCCACTGGGGGGCCCTTCGATTGCCGTTGGGTAATTAGCACACTGATTTGAAGCGTTGGTTCTGTCAGAGTGCATGTCTGGTCGGGTGTGTTGGATTTAGCTGGGATGGGTTGTGGCAAATGAATGCAAATAAATCTGTCCAACTCAATGGTGTCTATCCAGTCAGGGCCCAGCTGTCATTTGCATGGTTTGTGCTGCGGCTAAAGACGCAGTGGCAGCTCAGCAGAACTGCAGACATTTGTCTGGGCTGTGTCTTTATTCAGGGAATGTAGCATCTGGTATATCTCCCCATTATAAACAAACACTGTATACACACACACACACATACTACATCAGTGACAGTCAAATATTTGGGCTGTTCTCTTACGACCGTGGGGAATGCAGACACTGAGTTTTTGGCCAGGATGGGGAGACTCACTTTACTGATGTATTCCAGCACAATACGAGGGCTGTGCTTTTCCCAGATTGCAGTACAGGACATGTATGGGGGAGAAGACTTTTCACACTGAAAGAAATGGATTGATCCATAGATGGAACGGGAAACACAAGATGTAGAAGAACTGAAGAGGAATGGCTGGATTAGTGGGGCTGCAACGATCGACAAAGATAAACGAGGTGTTTATCTGACTTTGCTTGTCATAACCCACCCCAACAAACCACGCCCACCCGGCACCCCCGCCAGCATGCACCTTGTGTCCAGATATTTTGTTAAATGGTATAATTTCAAACTGCATGATGGTGCTGTTCTAGTGTCTTGGCAAAGACATTTGCCGCCATATTGATGTCAGTTTATTTAATAATAATCAGTACATCAATTATATTGAGTGTTGTAGTGTTGTGGGGGTGTGGAGTGAGGCACTTTCGATTTGTTTGGTTGGGGGTCGTCGTTTTGTTGTCTGCATTTAGGTTTTGTCTGTAGGGGGAGGTCATTTTGTTGACCAATGTTTGAGTTTGTGTTTTTTTTGGTTGGGGGTTCGTTTTCTTGACCACTGTTTCTTTTTAGGTTTTGTCATGGTTGGGTGTCATTTTGTTTGCCACTGTCTGCATTTAGGTTTTTTCAGTGGGGGTGGGGCCATTTTGTCAGCGGTTGTGTTTTTTGCTTTGTTGACTTTATTTGCTGAACTAACACTAGACTTTATCATGAATTTGTCTCAGTTTGGGCGTTTTGAAGGGAGACCGTTTGAAGCCTGAACCTTTTCCATACCCTGAACTCGACTGGACTGGAAGTCGTAACCCAAACAGATTTACCATTAACAGCTCTTGTTACTCTTGAGTTGAGCGACAGATGCATCCTGCTGGGATGAACATCTGTAATACACTCAGTGTGTCTCTCACAGTGTTTATTATCAGGATTATTTGTAGAATTGCTGTTTGTCCCTGGCAGAGAACAGCGTCCATCCTCTGATCGGCTATTAATTATCCCAGTTACACTGAAGTTCCCTCTGCTGCTACTTGCAGTAACACACTTAACAAGCAAGAGCTGTGACCTTCCCACCCCACCCCTCTTGTCAATCATGGCGTAATTGCAACCGAACTTTCATTCAGGGGCACGTTTATCCATGCTGCGCTATTCTGAATGTTGTGAAATATAGTTATAGAACAGTTTTGTAAAGGAGAGCAAGTGAAGGTGGATGAGTGTATGTGCAGTACTGTGCAAAAGTTTATATTTTGCTTTGAAACACCTTGTAGGTGCAATAATTCTATTTTATGCCTCTTAAACTGTCTAATTTTTACCATATTGAGTAGTTTATGTTAAAAAAATCAGAACGAAGTGTCTAAATATTTAAGGAGCCTAGATAAAGGAGTTCCAACCACTCAGCATTCAGCACCACCAGTATACTGATCACTGCCTCATCATCTGGAATCATCTGCTTCTGTTTCTTCACTGGGTCAGGACTTCAGTTAGATGGTCTTTGTTTTGCTTGAATGATTCATACATAGGTCACTGTGTGTCTTAACAAACAAAAAATGTAACAAATCTGAAACTGGTCAGGTTCAGGGCCTGGACTGAAAACGAGAGTCTTTGAAAGTCCTTCGGGAAGCCTGGAGAACTGTTCCTCAAGACCACATAAAAAATAAAAGAAAGTCTGGATCTCTGGAAGCAAAATATGAAGAAATGAGGGGTGATTTAAGACTTTTTCACACTACTGCATATGGACTAATTGTAGTTTTAAAGGTTGTTGTAGAAACACAGAAGCAGCTTTAGTTCCAATCCACATAAACCAAAATCAGTGAATATTTTAACTGCACTTCCGTTTCCCATCACTCTGTATTGCATGAGCACCTGCGTGACTCAAAGCACTCAATGAAAATTCACAATTGATTTAATTATACGACCCATTTGTTAACCAGAAATGCAGGATATTGAACCATTAATGTCATAAATGTGTTAATCATAGTCTTTCATGTTAAATGGCTTTATTACAGAGGCCTAAGTCACTGTTTTGATTTGCTCAGTACAAGGATGGTTCATCAGGATTCTATGTAATTGGAAAGCATCTGTAGTAACGGGAATTGGAACAATTAAAACTCGAAAGTAAATGGAAAAAATGAAGTTTAATCTCATTCTCTTGGTTGAGATCCTGAACTGCTCTACTGTTGCTCTCACCTCTCACTTTTCAACCTTTTATTTAAGACCAAAAGGATTCAGAAGAGCCGAACATATTTTCATGCATAGTTTGTGTTTGAGTTTAGCATACTGGACGTCTGGGTTTTATATTTTATTAAGCGTAAGTGTGTTTATTAATGTGCAGAAATTTGTTCTCTGTCAGAGACGTGAATGCATTTACACTCAGGAAATGAACACAGAGTGTATTTAGACCAGGGGTGCCCAAACCTTTGCGTAAGTGTGTGTGTGCATGGCTCCCTGGAGTGCTGGTCTGGAGAGAAGCTATGAGAGCAGGAAAGCTCTCATCATTCCGCTTCAGTCACACACAAAAAGACGCATCTTAAAAGGAACCATGGATCACGCAGGCTCACTACTTACACCCCTCCGGCTAAATTCAGGCCTGCGTGTGTGTTTCGCTGGGATTGGTTCACTCCGGTTAGTGGACTCTTTACTAATACTGGAGTATATCTCGGAGGAAAGGAATCCGCACATTAAAAATAGTACAGTTTCATTTTTAAATGCACTTTTCAGTCCTGACCTTTTTTTAAAAAAAAAATTCCAATCCCAAGAATTTCTAAGTGACTTCTGGGAAAAAAAGGCCTGTCAACTGAGCATGGGTGTGTCTGTATCATTAACTCCACCCCTTCTTCTTCATCTTTGCTCTGATTGGTTGTACCCTGGGTGTTTTTTGGTAATGGAGTTTCACGTTTTGATGGGCTGTTTAAAATGTACTGCTGTGTTGGTGGAGCCGCTCAGAGGGTGAAGTGCAGAGTAACACCCTGGACAGGTCACCAGTCCATTAGAGGACACAAACACACACACACACCCACATCCACCAAGGGCCAATTTAGCATTTCCAGTCCACAAGACAGACCTGTCTTTAGACTGTGGGAGGAAACGGGAGCTGACGGAGACCCACACAGACACAAGGATACACTAATAATCTTGAGCTAAGATTAGCATGACATATTGCTAACTTGACAGTGGCTTACAGATGAAGGTTTCCGGGTAGAACTCGATATCCATGTTATCTATATGATTGCATCCCTGTCATGATGGTTCAGTATGAATACAAGTACCATTACACCCCATACATTTTTCAAATTGAGAAATTAAAGAAAATTATGTTGACCTCTTGAACAAACAATCTGCCTTATTTGAAATCCTTTACATTTCATTGTGCATGTAGTCAGTTATGCGAGGGGACATGTTCCCACCACTTTTTGTGGAGGAACATTTTGTCCCCACCACATTTTTTGAAAGGTCGATACGTTTTGCCGTGTTTATAAATCATTTTTATTTCTTTACACACCTCACTCTGGATCTTTATCATTTTATATTAGATCAAACGGAGCTCATAAAGAGAAAAATAGGGTCTGAATAATATGGACATTGATGAATCCAGGGTAGCATGAGCCGAGACTCTTGTAATTCGGGACGTTTTCATTGACTCTTGTAAGCTCTTAATGCTCAGCGTCTTCCTCTGTATTATAATGGAACTGACGCTGTTTGATCGATGGTGGTTCTGCGCGGACGCAGCCTTCAGAACCGCTGCTTAATTAAATTCCACTGCTGGCCACCAGGACAGCTGTCGAGTAACGTCTGTTAGTCAAAAAATGGGAGTGAATGGGAGTTGGTGGCCGTCGCCTTGAGCTTTTTTATCACTTAACATTGGTTGTGTTTTAAACTAAGTGGTCTCTCTATCTGTCTCGCCCATTAGCACCTGGACTGGTGTCTCTCAAAATAAACTGGGATGGGATTTCATGTAAAAGTCCAACTATTTTAATTAATCGTCAGAGATCGCTCCCTTACTTGCTTGAATCCCTGCCCCCCCCACACTTGTTCCCACTTGCTTCCAGAAGATGATGGTAATGCACTTAAAAGATGTTTGCCAACAGCTATTTAACAACAAAAGAGGAAGATTGACGTACAGTTGTGTTGTCAGTGTTTGTGGGTGGTTTGTGTTGCTCTGGCTGGCGTAAGAGGGGTTGAGGGGTGAGCAAGCAGATGTGGCTTAAAACAAGAAAAAAATATTTTTAAGACAAGACAATAGTCGCATAAATGATTTTTTCTTTGACCATTCGTTTATTCAAAAATCATGACCCACCTCTACAAGAATCATTTTATTTTCATCTTTTATAAATCTTTTTATAATCTGTCTTTTCTGCTGTACCCCCTCTCTGCAACTCTCTACTGTTTGACAAACAAAGCACAAACACTTTGATGAGCATTGAAGTGTTTTTTATGGTGAAGTGAATTATTCCCAGTTGTGTTCTTATCTCACTGTTGGTGGCCTCCGTTCTGAAACGCTCTTCTTTTCTCTTTCTTTTTCAGAGGAGATAAAAGCCGAATCAGAGAAATTAAGGTAAGCCAGTTTGATCGTTAGAAATGCTTAAATAAGAGTTTATCCCCCAGCATACCACTAACCTTAAATTCTGTATGTGTGGATGTAGTACTGTGTCTTGAGCCACCTCTTAATTCTTTATATTTTGCTTTAAAATATCTTGTTGGTGCAATACCATTTTCTGTCAGTCTCATCTTTGTCATACCGAGTAGATTAAATGAAAGAAATCGGAACAAATGTTTTACTGTGACCAACTGCAAAGATACAAGGAGCCTAGATAAAGGAGTTCCAACCACTCAGCATTCAGCACCACCAGTATACTGATCACCGC
>JBBPCX010012124.1:0-17638 GCA_037974365.1 Hydrocynus forskahlii
ACACACACACACACACACACACACACACACACACACACATATACACACACATATACACACACACACACACACACACAGAGCAATGCAATGTCTCTGACAGTGATCTGGTACAGCTGTGTTTGTGTGTGTGTGTGCCCATGTCATCAATGGGTCATTAGTTTCAGTCGTGCAGGAAGGGAATCCAGCACACACTGGTGAACACACAGATTCTGTGAATCTCTTAATTGCTAGTTTGGATAGGATGCTTCTAGATGCAACCTTTAAAGAGCCCATATCATGGGAAAACTGAATTTTCCTCACTTCTTTAAGGGGAGACCTTCAATAAATAATTAGATTTCATGGTGAGTCTGTGCCAGGTGACTGCTGATATTATAATTTTTTTATATTGGAAGATTTGTGCTGCATTCCATGGTGTTAAATTTGGGATACATAAGTTTTCCAAATCATATGAAGTTATAAACATGAAACACCACTGAAACCACGGGGGTGAGCGGGCATTTAACCCACCACTTTTCAAACCACTGGGGTGAAAACCGACCACTTTGTGATTGATCCTAAACCAATTTCTGACCAATAAACACAAACAAACTGAACCTGAAGTGAGCTACTGAACCAATTAAAACCTCCTTTTCTGCTGAAGGACCGGAGCATTTCCCACAGCAAGACAGCTCACTAATATGGTAAATGCTAGTTTTCTAATCTAAAGGCTGATGTTCCTCAGAGGTGTGAGCAAATATAGACAGTAATTGGCTTATATTTCCTATCATATTGGGGAAGTAGGTGGTACTTCGTATTGTAAGATTATGGTCTATATAATATGTGTAACCTTCAGTCTACAGTGTACAACCTATAATGTGTAGAGTAAGGTGCAGTTAATAATATCTGGACTAATAGATAGAATAATGGGTATTGTACTGAGTAGCTGCTCAGTCCCAGTCTCTTCCCAGCATGGGTAATGTTACGATTCTGTCCAGTTTGAGCTGCAGGGTCTCCACGGTGAGTAAAAAAACTTCTGCAGTAGTTTATCTTTGTGTCCGTGGACAGTTTTAAAACTGTAACGCCCATATGAGCCAAAGAAGAGCAGAAAAGTGAATAAATCTCGGTCAGCGCTGCAGGACTCCGGAGCTGTAGAAAAGAGTGAATTGTTGCTCAAGTTTGATTCTGATGATAGTGGTTTGGGTCCCTCTGGCTAAATATATGCTCAGTCGGTCCACAAGGGTTTTCGGGAAACCCCCCGAAAGTGGGCCAGGTCATATCAGTGGCAACACTGCCTCTAATCACTTTTCTTATATATTGGAAAACAGGAGCACTGTACAGGACTCTATCATAATTTCAGTTATAGAATAGTGCACTACACAATAAACAGGATTCAGGACCAGTGAAATAGTGCACTACATAGTGAAGTCTTGTACACAGCCCTTAGCACCAGCACATCACTCGACATGCTGTAAGTCTGGAGTTAATTTGAGATGTAGCGAGTAGTATGTCCAGCACATGTGCACACTGTGCAGCAGTTGCACAGTTTTTAAAGCGGATTTTTACAGTGGGCTCTGAAGTTCAGGCCTGGCTTGATTTTACACATATGTGCAGTGGCAGTGTGCTTACACAGAGACAATGCAGCAAAACTGGACTTCAGAAACTAGACAAGTGCTGGGTAGTGAAATACAGTTGCAAAATGAAGAACTGCATGGTGCAAAAATATGCCTAGAACATAAAGTAGGAATACTGCATGTACAGTTCATACAGCAAATCTGCTGTCTTTGAACATACAGAGGCTTACAGACTGAACTTTCAGCCAAGTCGCTCTGTGAGTATATACATCTCTGGGAAAAAAGAAAGAGACCACTGCAGAAATGTTCAATTTCTCAGGTTTTATCTTTTATGGGTGCAAGTACTGAACAGAACAGCTTTGCCTTAGTTTTTAAGAACTGCTGACAATATTTCTCCTCATTTCCAAATAAAATTATTGTTCTTTAAAGCATAATTTTAAAGGAAATACATAAGAGAAATGATGCAGTGTTTGCAGAACTTGAATAACTCAAAGAAATCAATTCTCTTGTTAAACAAAATGGCAAGAATGACCTTTGACGTATTTCTTGTAGTGTTTTGCCATCCAACTGGTCACATTTCAAGAGGAAAGTGTTGATTACACCAGTGCTTTTTCATACTTTAAATAAGATGTTATTCAGGTGCTCACCTCATGAAGCAGAATGAGGTGCGTGTGTAGGAATTTAACAGACTGGCATGGAATAGTTGTCATACTCATAGAGCTGCTGATTTTTAAAAAATTGCAGTTGTCTCTTATTTTTTTCCTGGAGCTGTATATTTTGTTAAATTTAATGTGAGGATTTTTATCCTTAATTACTTTAATGTTCTTACTCCGAGAGTCAGTGTTACAGTTTAACATCATGGTGTTATTATGCAGCAGTGTTTACTGTACAAATCTGTTCATTCACTGAAGATGTTTTACCTGTACTCTAGTGTTTCTGCTGTAGTGATAAGCTACTGGCAGTTCTTCGGGCTGCACATTTTATGAGTGCATTGCAAAAACTGCAGTCATAGAATTCCTGTTCTTGTTGTACTTTCAGCTTTACTTTATAGTCTATAGTGACCATTGCAGACATTTAATGAGACATAAAATGAGAACTTAGGGTAAATATTTTATTTGACTTTTCTATAACAATGAAAGGTATTTACGTTCTTGATATTTCACCTGGGAAATACAGTCTCTGCTTGAAAAATAGGGTATATTTTTGGAAAATAAGCATGTATTTGTAGTCTTTCAGTTGGGGCTAACCTAGTTAGCATGCTAGCTGCGTGACAGCAAAACAAGTCCAGGCTTGAGGAAGAAGAGCTAAGAACAGGAATACTGAGTAAACACCATATATAATGTAATACATTAAAATATTTATCAGTGAATCCTTTTGCTGTTGTGGAATATATTGACAGTATGCTATAATGATGTACAAGTGACAGCTCACACTGATTTACACTCTGCAGAAAGATGAGGTCAGAGATCAGGGTAATGAAACATGATAGCTTTGCTGAACCATCTATAACATTCAGACACAGATTAGTACCAGACAGTGTACTAACGTTAATGCCAGGTCACATGAATCTTTTTTTAGCATAGAATAAAGTCAGAGAACAAGCAGGTCAGCGGTGACTGTCAATGGTAAACATGTCCCACTAACAGCATTCATTGGAATTTCAGCTTTCTACAATAACCTTAACATTCTGGTTACACACAGCACACAGGGGAAATTTTCATTTACAGATATTTTTGACTTTTTTAAACCTTAAAGGTCTGCAGATGGGCCCACACTTTGTGTCTACCTGAATAATTCATAATAAATACTGAATAATTTATAGTAGTTCCTGGACAATTTCTAGAGGATACTGAATAATGCAGAATTACTGGATAATTAATCGTAGAAACTGAGTAATTCATAGTAGATGCTGAATAATGTATAGTAGTTACAGGGCAATTCACAGACAATACTGAGTAATACATAGAGAATGGATAATTCATAGCAGATACAGAATAATAAATAATAGTTATTGAATAATTTACTCTTGTTACTGAATTATTTATAGTAGCTACTGAGTATTAAACAATGCATACTGTGTAATTCATAGTATAAAATTTATATTTTATTTCCATACACACAAATGCATTGGGAACACTACACATTCTGCATTCTTTTCAAAATCAAAACATAAGGAAAATATATCAAATGTGTGTTCCTTTTACAGAAAGTGCAGAAAAGTGAATATTAGACTGTTCAAAAAATAGCAGTGTCCGCATTCTTCTTTACAAACTCAAACATTCACTGTATAAACTGAAAAAAGTTTTAAGATTTTGCTTTGCTTTGAATCACTGAACTAATATTTAGTGGTTTAACCACTGTTTCTGAGAACTGCTGTACATCTGTGTTGCATGGAGTCGACCAACTTCTGGCACCTGTGAACAGGTATTCCAGCCTGGGATTGTTGGACTACATTCCACAGTTCTGATGCATTTCTTGGTTTTGCCTCAGAAACAACATTTTTGGATGTCACCCCACAAGTTTTCTATTCGATTAAGGTTCCAGGGATTGGGCTGGCCACGCCATTACATCAGTCTTGTTGGTCTGGAACCAAGATGTTGCTGGTTTACTGGTGTATTTGGGGTCATTGTCCTGTTGGAACACCCATTTCGAGGGCATGTCCTCTTCAGCATAGGGCAGCATGACCTCTTCAAGTATTTTGAGGTATTCAAACTGATCCATGATCCCTGGCATGTGATAAATAGGCCTGACACCGTAGAATGAGAAACATCCCCATATCATGATGCTTGCGCCACCATGCTTCACTGTCTTCACAGTGTACTATGGCTTGAATTTAGTGTGTGGGGGTCGTCGGACAAACTGTCTGCGGCCACTAGTCCCAAAAAGAACAATCTTGCTTTCATCAGCCCACAAAATGTTCTCTTTAGGCCAGTCAGTGTGGCAGATTGTAACCTCTTCAGCACATCTTTTTTTCAACAACGGGACTTGCCGATAGCTTGGTTTACATAGGCGTCTTCTAATTGTAACAGCCAGGAACACAGCACCCGGGGAGCAGTGTGTGGGAACAGTACCTTGCTCAGGGTACCTCAGAGGTGCCTAGCGGTCTTGGGAATCGAACCCACGACTTCCTCATCACAGGGCAAAGGCCCTAACCACTAGGCTACCAGCTGCCCTTCGAGTGGGTGTGCTCGAAGGGTCTTGCCTCTTCTGTGCTTCATACTCCGCATGGCGATCGTGATGTTTTGATTTTATATGATAAATTAATCCCGACGTTGAGAAAGTCTTTGTGGATGCGCTTTACAAATGGCTTTCCGCGTGTTTTTCTTAGAAATATCGAAATACGCCCGCATGGCTGATTGTAATCAAATCTGGCGTGTGCCATTTTGCCATTTTAGGCCGTATATTTTCGGTGGCCGAATGTTTGGTGCATCCATAATATATTTATATATATTTATATTTATATAATATTATATTTTTTCATTTATGTAGCACCTCTCTCTTACTCAGGGTTGCTTTACACTTACACAGTTACAGGAAAATAAATGTAGTTTAGAAAATGCAATATTTTATTATGTTAATGTACACACCAGTAGGTCCACTACGAAGCAGCTGTCGTTCCCGGCGGACAGCACCCCTTCTCCATCTCCTGTCTCTCTGCGACCAGATTAAAATAGGCGCTCCTCAGATATACATTGTTGACCAACTGGCCAGCGATGACCAACAGCAGGAGAATGCACAGCAGGCACAGACAAATCACAGACACTCCACGGAAACCATACCGCCGATGACAGAGTAAACATCCACACTCTGAAAAAGGGATTAGAGGAGAAGCATGTTAACCATTTGTATTTGAGTGACAGATTGTGAGCTAGTTAGGTGTTTCTTAAAACTAGATACACACAGTGCTGTGAGAAAATCATTTTTGCGTATTTGCTAAACTAACTGTTTTTGCTAAACTAACTGTTTCATACAAAATGTAATAAACATGAAAATGTAATTGAGAAAACAACTGCAACAGAAAACTTCCTATAATTACAGTTCAGTCTTCCATGTTGCTGTGGTAGAACTGTGTCCCACTCTTTCTTGCAGAATTGCTTTAATTCAGCCACACTGGGGGGCTTTCAAACATGAACTCCCCGTTCAAGATATTGACACAGCATGTCAGTGAGGTCCAAGACAGGACTTTGGCAATTCCAGAGCCTTTAATTTTGTTTCTTTTTAGAAATTCTGAGGTAGACTTACTCTTGGGATTGTCTGGTTGCACTTCAGATAAAGGACCGATGGCTTCATGCTCCCCTGCAGAATTGGCTGGTAGAGAATAAAATTCATAGTTCTGTCTGTTATGGTAAGCCACCCAGGCCCTGAAGCAGCAAAAGCATCATCACACCATCACACTACCACCAGCATTTTTTACTGTGGTTTGCAGGAACACCAGAGCTTAAGGAATGTCTTGGACTGATATATTTTGATCATTTTTATCAGCATCGTGTGCTGTTAGGTGAGTCTACATTTCCTCCTAGGCAAGTTACTGGTGTTTTTTGTTTCCTTCAATGAATGTTACGATCATTTAAAAACAATATTTCATATTTACTTGTATTTGTTCCACGTTTTCCTTACTTGTAGATAATATCTCTTAACTATTAAGTCTGGAAAACATGCAACAATAGAAGATATCAGGAGAAAATATGTAAACTGCACTGTGCATAGATGTACACAGATTGACAAGTCTATTAGACATTTAAGGTGGAATGGAACGCTGATGAATAGGGAATTTGGATCTGCAGTTATCACTATGCTAGTGGACAACAAATGCAAATTGCATTACTTGTCAACTATATTAGCCTGGAGGTGCCAGTACTCCAAATTAAATGAGCAAACTTTGGTTGAGCAATTATATTTCAGGTAAGAGCAGAAAAACTGATTTAGATTTTTTCGCAGCACTATTGCTATTTACCATAGATCCTGTGTTCCCGGCCGCCAGTCCGCTCTTGGATAGACAGGTTGGCGTATGATCTTTCTTCCGAATTCCTATAGCCCTGATGTTGTCCCACTGCCAAGATATTTACATACATATGCTCCATCCCTCCGCGTTCAGTAACGCTGCATGTTTCAGACTGACTCATCAAATGAAGGCCAAAGTGCTCAACCTCTTTCACTCAGGAAGTGGCAAATTCAGTCAGTGAAATGCCAAGCTGTATTTGTCCTGTATCGTATTTGGAAGATACAGATTATTGAGAAATGTCAGCTACGATTCTCCAATATGGAATTCTTAGATTTATAACAATGACAGTTTACACTGTTAATACATGAACATAACATAAAATCTGCTGGTTCTAGCTGCCACATATTCTCTTAAAGTTCTAACTCATTGTTGGCTTCAAATCGAAAATCACAGTCTAGATAGGCACTTTCCCAAAGATGTACAGGAACAGTGCTGTACCAAAACCATACTGCGATGACACGGAACTTGCAGCGCACTTTGATTTTCCAGTATATGTCAGCCCAGTTATAGTGTTTCTGACGCAAGTCTCCACAGTTTATGGGTGGTTGTCGTCCCAAAACCATGTCCATGAAGTTGTGCCAGTGAAATGTTTTTCTGTCAGAGCTGCTTTCGATAATGCGGTATTTTATTATTTATAGACTTATTTGAGTTTTTTAGCACTTGTTAGCAATGTCCTGGTATATCTTTGCATTTCTTACAGCATTTATCTCAGCCCAAACTGATATCAGTGCTTGTATTTCATCAACTTCCCCAGTTGGTAGTTTGACTCTCCTTTGTTGATTTTTATGTGGAGGCCACTGGTTCAGAAAGGCCTGCTAGCACCATGCCTAATTTGGGCAGGAGGCATAGTATAAAAATACTATGAAGATACTTAAGCAAAATACTTACAAAAGTAAATAAAGTATTTATTTTTAAGGTGCAAAAAGCATAAAGTCCAAAATAAAAAAGAATTTGGTCAGCTGGGGGCTGACAGCATAGCTGATAGGTAAAGCTGAAGGCATGCAGACATTTCTGAAGCACAAAGAAAAACAAAAAGTAAAATAAAACACAAAAATATAACCCAGAATACATTAAATATTGGTTTTGCCAGGGGAGGTGATGACATTGAACCCAAGGCCCAGTGTGTGGCGTGTGGACAAACACTTTCCAAAGAGGTACAAAAACCACCTAAACTGAAGTGCCATCTCAAAACAAAACACCCTAAACTTGTCAGAAAACCACTGGAGTACTTAAAGTGAATATATGATGTACTACAACTGCAGAATGGAAAATTGTCTCCCTATCGACAGTCTAGGAGTGCCCTGAATTCCAGCTACTTGGTAGCTATGTGTGTAACTCAGTGTAAGAAAACTTTTAGTATTGCAGAAGATGTTGCCAGCGTTGATAGGTGCTGCGAGATGGTCAGAGAGGCGGCTGCAAAAAAGCTACTTACAAGTACCGCTGTCAACTTACGCTGTACGTAGGTGGATTGCTGAAATGAGCTCTGCCATACATAGTCGGCTTCTTGAAAGGATTAATGGTAGCCCACATTTTTCACCTCAGTTGGACAAACCCGCTGATTTCATCAGTGCATCTTTATTGTTTATTTTCATGACGAAAATCTTTTTTAAAGTGAACTTCCAACAACCAGAAGAACAGCACTGTTTTCTTTGCATGGATGATTATTCTCGAGATGCTTTTGGCTAGCGCTAGCTGCCACATAGTTCTAGCTGATTATTGGCCTCAAATTGAATATCGCAGTCTAGACGCACAGTTATGACAATCTTTATCTGAAGATGCTCCATATTGTTTTTATGAAGATTTGCTATGTTGAGGTGATCTTCCATCCAGAAGAACAACACAGGATTGGTTTCGCTGTCTGCATGATTTCTTTGAGGAGGATGGACTGGAGTGGATAAACTGTGTTGGAATATGCAGTGATTGCACTGCATCTATGACAGGGAGACATGTGGGTGTTGCCCACTGTTTTCGGCATCGCGAAAGCTTAGCATCAAAAAGGGTGTCACTACATTTACACGAAGCAATGAATATGATTTTGAAAACATTAAACTTCATAAAGATGAGTGCTGTGAACTCCAGGTGCTTTTTTTTATTACACATGGGTGTGGATTCAGAACATGTTCAGCTGCTGTACCACAGGGAGATGAGATGGTTATCAAGAGGGCAGGTCCTGAGCTGAGAATGAAGTACATTTGTTTTCTAACAGAAAAAATCCTACTGGCAAACAGTTATGTGAATGTTCTTGGCTCAGCTTGTCTACTTGGCTCATTTTTTTTTTTCATAATTGAGTCAGTTAAATCTTTCGATTCAAGGCAAAAACATCTGCATCTCTCTTGTTTCTGACAAGATTGGATTCAAGACAAAACTGTCACTGCGGACAAAATGTGTTCAGAAGGAAAGGATGGATGTTTCCACTTTTAAATTTGGAGAATACTGCACAGATACAGTCACCAGCCATTTGTCACAAATGGCTAAGAAATGTGTGGAATACTTTACAGAGATCCCAGCGATGGCAATATGTGGATTTTGGACCCCTTTTCCGGGGAATCAAATGCTGATGACATTGCTCTCCCCACAGAGTTAGACCCTCAGCTAATGAAGCTGTCAGCAGTTTAAAGTTGCAGCTGATCAAAGTAGAATATCCTTGTCTCGCACTTGGGACTGTAAAAGGGCTTCTGACTTTCACAGCAACATATTTATGAGAATCTGGCTTTTCCACTGTGACCACAACCAAGACCAAAGGCAGAAACAGACTTATGGCAACATTAAGAGTCAGCCTCTCATCCACGCCACGTAGACTGGATCTGCTGGTGTCTCAGAGGCTAGATCCAGCATCGCACTGACTCTGAAAGAGAAAGTGTTATTATTTTAGGAATATAGTTCATAGTTACAAAATTTGGCTTTGGAATTCTCTGAATGTGAATATTAAAGTTACGTTTTTGGTGTGTGTTTGTTCCCAGCTCTGACGGCTGCTGTAGGCTCACTCTGCATTTTTTTTGGTGGCTGTTCTTGTGAAAACTTTTGAGTTGTAAATTAAACAAGCATTTTAGTTTTCATGTGAATTAACAGTTCCCCATGTGTTGGTTTCTGTGTCTGAATGTGAATTTTGGTTCTTTGTTAAAGAAATTACATATTTTGAAACATGAATATTGGTACTTTCTTATAAAATACCACCTCCGGAACATGTCCAAACTCAGCCCCATTCTCTCCCTATCAGACGCTGAAAAGCTGGTCACTCCCATCCTCCAATTACTTCACTGGCTTCCACCAGGATTGAATATAACGTTTCCCTCCTCACACACCAATGCATTCATGGACATGCCCCCCCCCCACCTCAAAGAACTTCTCAACCCACAACACGCTCCCTCCACTCCACACACTCAAATCTCCTCCACATACCCAGAACCAACCTGAGGACTATGGTGGAATTCCCTCCCTGATATCCTGAGGGCTCCACAACCCACTGACTGTTTAAGAAAAACGTCTTAAGACATTTCTTTTAACAAAACCTTTGGTCCCCCCTCTTAGATGTTTATTTAAATCTTTCTATTTTTAATGTTCTTTCTAGTTTTTAATGCTTGCCTTGTTTTCTTTTCTTTTTAACCTGTAGCCCTTTGAGATCCTGTGATGAAAAGGGCACTATAAATAAAATGTATTGTTATTATTATTATTATCTAACGTGCCCCAGTGGGCCTTGACTGTGGGCCTTAATGTTGAAAAGTTTGAGAACCATGGCTATAGGCTATAATATAGATATTTGTAATGATGTTTAAATGGAATGTATTAAATTAGGTTAGTATTTTAATTAATCAGATTAAAAGACACTGAAAGCCTGTAATATATTTTTCCTTTTTGCTTATTAGGATCAGCATATTTTTTCCTCAAGCTTCAGATTTTTTGTTGTAGATGGAGTGTAAATTCTTTATCATGGTGTCATTTATATTTTATTCTTGTATGATTATGCTTCTCTCTGATGCACTTCTGCCTGAACTTGTGTGTTTGGATGGGAGGTTAACGGTCGATGCAGGGTGTGCATGTTTGGTCTACCCTGGCCTGATTTTGAAACCTCTAGCTTGTTTTCGCTCTCTGTCCGTGTGTGTGTGTGTGTGTGTGTGTGTTTGTGTGTGATGGTAATTTTGGTTTAGAGGTTTTTTTACAGATTCCTGTGACCTTCAACAGGCTGGGTCAAACCAAGGGGAAAATTTAGCATGCTTCAGTGTACCTTACAGACCAAATACAGGCTAAACATCTTATGAAACACAATTTTATCAGTATCTCACAAATTTATCAGTACAACTAGTACCTTGCTTAATGGATGAATGGCTCAGAATGAACAAAGTGTATATTGTTTCTCAGTAAAGTAATCTGATTGGCCCAGGTCATATGTTTATTAAGGTCACTGTCCACACCCAGGACTGATTCTACATTGGTTCAAAAACGAAACTGGATCTGAATTTCTTCTGAACTGTGGATCAATTGCACATTTCAATACTCCATCAGTGTCTGGGCTCATCTGTTTACTGTTCCTGACAAAAGAAGGATCCGTGGTTCACCACAGGATCGTCCCTTTCCTTGGGTGGGCTCTTGACGCTTAGACAGTGACGATCACCATGTTCTCCTGTTGATGTCCTCGGAGTGAATTGTGCATTTATCACAGCTATCTCAGTACAGGCACTTGAACTACTCTCCCTCTCCTTTCTCACCAATATGTTGCAGTAAGAGGACTAACCACGTTGCTCAACATGCAATTCTGGATTTGTACCAGACCGCCATCAGTACTCTGGAGGGCTCCAGGGCTCAAAAACAGTTTTCACACTCAGCTAAACGTCCAGGAACGCCTCCCTGGATGTTCAGTGACTAGGCTGATGGTGATTAATGTCACTGTTTAAGCCGCCAGTGATTGATGCTGTGAGAAGTGTGGGTGTGAGAGTGTGAGAAGGAGTGTTCATTACCCCTCATTATTACTACTATTATTATTAACTGTGTGTGTGTGTGTGTGTAGGCAATGTTGCTCAGTAAAGATGGTCAGTACCTGCTGTGTGGAGGGGACGGAGGAGTTTTGACCGTCTGGCAGGTTCATGACCTGAAGCAGCTCTTCTCTTACCCTGGCTGTGACGCAGCCATCCGCTCCATGGCCATCTCCAACGACCAAAGGTACACACTCACACACACACATACACGCGCAGAGGTGTTAAAGTATGGTGTTAACTCCATTTTGTTCTTCTCTCTCTCTCTCTCTCTCTCTCTCTCTCTCTCTCTCTCTCTCTCTCTCTCTCTCTCTCTCTCTCTTTCTCCCTTTTTCTCTCTTTCTACCTCTCTCTCTCTGTCTCTCTCTGTAGATGTATAATTACCGGAATGGCATCGGGCAGCATCGTTCTCTTCTATAACGACTTTAACAGATGGCATCACGAGTACCAAACCAGATACTGATCCTTAACCTGTGCGGTTACCATGGCGACAGATCACTCGACGCAGGCCACTAAGCGACGCTGCCACGGCACCCTCGAATACTGAACACTGAATGTATTCCAAATATTCAAACGAGCATAGCTATTTTTAAAAAGGGCATTGCTATATTTTGTAGATCTTATTAAAGTTTCATATCGTAGGGAGGGGTTATGTACCTAATGTTTGGGGCAAAAAAATTGACAAAAAATATCTATTTTTAGCTGTAAAATCTATTTTCGCCTCGGCCCAGTCGCTGAAGTGGGGGTTGGAGAGGTTAATAGTTAGAAAAGTATATTTACAGTAATTCTGTTCTATTGTATGTGTTTAGGACACACATATTTGTGTACCACTGGGTGAGTGTTTTTTGTTTCCTAATTTCTCGACATTTTTGGAAGGGGTAAATCTGTACTTGTGATCTTCAGCACGTTTTGCCTTTAGGAGGATTCCTGAGGATTAGAATGAATAAAATCTCAAATACTTAAACACACACCACTGCATATATAAACCCCTCCTTATAATAGCTGCCTAATCTCACAGAACCTGACCTCTCCAGGCTCCGCCCACTAGTTTGTTCTTCTGTATCTCCTATTAAAAATCCCATTCAGCCTAATGAGAGAATGTAGAGACTGTCAAAGCTGGAAATGTTTTATTTACCGCAAGACATGGTAGCCATGGACACCATTATATTCATAGTGGTAACAATTTACAGTAAGATTCCCCTTAGAAAGGGTTTATCAATGATTTACAATCCAGTTGTTAATTAGGTTGTAGACAGTTGTCATATGTTGATGCAGACTCACTATTTGGTCAACCCAATAAACAACCTGGTTATAACCCTTAATGTATCGTAGTCAAAGTTACCATTATACTTCCACTATGAGGTACCATAAATTTTTTCCCACAACATGTAAATGTAGTATAAGAGCAAGTTCAGCCATGCTATAGTAGCTAGCATTGTCAGCTAAGACGCTAAATTAGCGTACTAGCAATGCTGTCGGTCCTATTAGAGTAAAGTCAGCTAAGCTACGCTAGGCTATGATGTTAGCTATCTAGCAGTTCTAAAACTACTGAAGCTGGTGAAGTTTCTGCTCAGTCTGTCAGTCTGATATTTGTGAACCCTTGATTATGCAACCATAACCCCCCCATATGTCCATCTCTCTCTCTCTCTCTCTCTCTCTCTTTCTCTATCTCTCTCTCTCTCTCACACACACACACACACACAATAAATTGTTACACACTATAAATGTGTGTATTGTGATATAAACCAAGGTGCTACAGTCCAGCCTACTTGAAAGATCGATCTCAGTTGAACACATTAGTGGACAGAGCTTTGGCGGGTCAGTCAACTGTTTAAGGGCCATCCATGTAAACGTAGTGTGTGTGTTAAATAAAGGGCTGAAACATGCACATAGGTGAATAATCAGTAATGTGGGGTTAGATTATATTTTAGTAAGACATCTGTAAGGGTGAGAGTGCTTTTAGGGGTTAAAGAATGACTGATTTTTCAGGAAATATATTGTTACTTCTTTTTTTTTTATCTTTTCCGTTGTTTTTGAACTCCAAATCACCAAATGTACCAACCGTCCAGGGTAGTTTTTAAGGCTCAAACGGGAACAGGTCACCTACAAGTCCTTGGCCGTCCAGAAAAGAGTATATCTCTTCCAAGTGTTTATAACCGCCAACCAGAGCCTTGACTGAGGCTTAATATCTGGTGACCTAATTTAAAGGAATATTATACTAACATTTTCCATCCTGATCTCTGTCTGCTCTGTCTGGACTGCTCAGTTACCGCAGACCGTAATGTGAACATGTTTCCCTGAACTCAGAAAAGAACAGAAAAGACGCTGCCTACAAACACTGTTACAATAGAAGATAATGGGCAGATATTCTGAAGGGATACTCCAGTTTTTCTCCTTTCTGATCTCCAAAGGCTGTGTATGTAGCTTATGCTCAGTTACCACAGACAGTAACTTTAACATGTTTCCCTGAATGTAGAAAAGAAGCAAAAGAACAGCCTAAGCTTACTTATAGTAGAAGTTATTGGACAGATGCTAAATAATCATTGTAAATACATTATAAAGCAAATTCATAGCTCCAGCTGTTCCGCTGTAACAGTAATACTGTTAGGAGGAGAAGGACTGAAGAGAATTTCTGACCAAAGCTGTTCTTACGCATAAATAAGTAAAAGTAGTCCCAGTTATCTCTCATCTTCCTTCGGTTTTAATCATGTGAAAACTCTGCAATAATGGGAACAAATTGCTAGAAATTGTTGCCTCTGAAGAACCAATCATTCACATTTACAGCTGAATTTACAAACACTGACTGAAGGATTCATGTTTTCCTCAAAAATACGATTGGAATGAATGTTTACTGATGCAGCTCAGCGTCTCCCCTATTATGAGCAAGTTTTTAATCTGTTTTCTGTTCTTTAAGTTCAGAGAAACATGTTGAGAGTGTGAGTGGTGATCTACTGTGGGCTACGGATATAACAGATTAAAATGAAAAACAGTGAAGTATTCCTGTAAGGCAACTGCCTATTGTCTTCTATTGTAATTGTGTTTCAAGTCCAACACATTTGAATGCTATGACTGCTGAACTGGGCTAGAATATAACTGAGGTAATCAGGGCTCATCAGAAACACCTTCATGTAAGAACCCACCATGTTCCCAGCTCAAAGTGTGTTAGTGCTGCCCCTCTGTGGTGGGTCACTGCAGAGGCGAGTAAATGAAAAAGGAAAAGGGTGAGCTGTAAGGAAACACTGCCTACAGATGATCATGCTGATTCAGGCCTGGTGTGGAGAAGACTACTGTTTCTTCCTTTGTTTGTTTGTTTCTTTTTTTAAGTTTTCTTTTTTGAATTCATGGCAATCAGGAGTGGAATGTGTGGTGAATTATAATAAAGGAGTTTTGTACCTGGATGTGAAAGATGTTTGATTGTGTAGCAATAAATGATTATGGAAGACCAACACTGGAGCAAATCTCCCACATTTTAAATTGTTTTGACTGCTCATAGACTGGTTGTAAGGGGAAAAATCATGCTATTTCTGATATTTCTGAACAAAACACATCTGTTTTTTAAATTGTATGACATACTTTCATAATGTCACAATTTCATGAAAAACAGATGAACAGAAAAGGTCAAAAAATTATATAGGAAAACGTATTTCCTCTGCTTTTGTGTTTTCTTTCTTCTGAAGTTTTTTCTGTTTATTAGATTTAAGGTCTTATTCGGACAGTGATGATTTCCCTGATGCAATATTTGTGTGGTTTTATTCATCAAACACAGTCATAGTGCATTTCTACAGAATTCTCCTGCCTCTTTTTTATCCCTTATAATTAAACAGCCTGTTTCTGTTACTGTGCTTTAGTGACATATTTGTAAATGAGATCTTCACTGTGAGTGGGTGAGGCTAAACTGCTGTGGGCTGAATAGGTAAGTATGTTGGGTTGATTCAAAACAGGCTATTGCAGTTTAGTTTCCATTTTTGGACAAAATGAACTAGAGTAAAAGATGTTTTTAGAAACGTTTTAGCACACAATTCTATAACACTGTTCCAAATTATGCATATGCTGTTTTTGTAAATTTTTCCTAAATAGTCCATTGACAGTGAATATGATTTTTTTTAGTCATCAACAAGTATATTAGGTAATCTAATAATCTGGATTTTATTGAACAAAACGACCAATAACAGTATTTTTTTTGCACATCACTCAAAATACAGTGTTCCAAATTATTGTGCACACCAGTTTGAAGTAGGTTGTAAAGTACTGAAAATGGACATCTGTCATATATCTGTCATATAATTTTAACAAAAACAAACGATATTTCAATCAGAAAACATCTTTACCGAGCAAATTACGTTAACATAAGAGCACCTCCTTGATATCACCTTAACAAGTTCATCCATTGAACTTGTAAGTCCATGGATAATTTCTGACTGTATGTCAGAGGTCATTTTGACACCTTCAGGCACCCTAAAGGGGCCTACCATCTCACTCCCATTAATGCAGCCTAAAACATCACGCCGCCACCTCCCTGCTGATGTCACAGCCTTGCTGGGACATGATGGCCATCCACCAACCATCCAGAACTGCATCCATCTGAATAAAACTTGTTGAAAATTAGTCTTCATGTATTTCTTAGCCCATTGCAACCGTTTCTCCTTGTGAGCTTTGGTTAGTGGTGGCCGAAATACAGCTTTACACACAACTGCAAGCCTCTGGAGTATCCTGCATTGGAGGTTCTTGACACTCCACAGGAACCAGCAGCTTCAAATACCTGCTTCCTGCTCACTTACTTTCCAAGAGCACCTGCGAATTGTGAAAAAACAAGAATTTGTGATGTGGTTAAAAAATGCCTAAAATGTCTTTTTTTATAGTGTAAACCCTAAATGTTCATTTTAAACTACGCTCAACACATTACTCCTCAAAAAAATAAAGGTCAACCCGTATATGTACTGTACAGCGTACCTCAGTGCTAGGATGTAAAATACCGATGTTACCCCTACATAGACTGTACTGTAATTCATGAACGTGCATTTTCTTTAGTATGCGCCGTGGTTTTCTATGGTATAAGCAGGGTAAATACAGTAATCATTTAATTTACATGAGTAAAAATACAGGGCTTTAAGAAGAACAAAACAAAAAACACGAGAACACTCCAGACGCTCCACAGGAGAAATTCTGGTCTGCAGACGCCGCACATGCCTCACCGGGCAGCAGCCAATCAGCAGCAAGGATAAATAGCGTTCTCAGATTGGCTACTTTCAAACTACCCAGGTTGGACAATGGTTCATTTCTCATCCACCCTTTTTTTTTTCTTGCCTGTGTTTTTCCTCAAGTTGCCTGTTATTTATTGCACAATAAATATGAGTCCAATTTGTTTATGTAGTGATATATGGTTTGTTGTGTCATTAAATGTTGTTTAAGCACCGTAGCCTTCTATTTTCTTATTTCTTTTATGTAAAAAAAAAAAAAAATGTTTGAACATCAAATTTTTCTGCAATAATCTGTAATCCATAAAGATTTAATTTCTTCTAAGTGTATATATATAAACATACACACACACACACACACACACACACTGTATATATGTATGTGCTTGTATGCATAATAAAGGACATGCACATCTGGTCATCTACAAAAGGTAAGTAGTTTACATAAAATAAAATATAAATGTTACATAAAATGTTACATAAATAGACAAAATAAACAAATCACTATAATTACTAAAATAACAGGATGAACTGAAATTACAGTTATGACATATTTGACCTCCACACTATTTGTATTTTATTTTTGAGTGCTTAAAGGCAGTATTACACACACACACACACACACACACACACACACACACATATATACATATATAAAAAATAGTGTCTATGCATGTGTCCATATAAAAAAAAAATGTATTTTTTTACTTTAAATACAGTGATGCTATATACGTATACATCCGTATATTAGACTATAGACAAATATATATTATGTACACACAGTATATGTACATAACACTGCCACTACACACTCAAAAATAATATATATATATATATATATATATATATATATATTTTTTTTTTTTTATTTATTTACTTTTTTTCCCAGTAAAATTTCTTTTATGTGTGGATCCGGAAACACGC
>JBBPCX010012134.1:0-17637 GCA_037974365.1 Hydrocynus forskahlii
TATCTTCCCCTAAGGCACCCGGACTGGCTAGCAGCACACCTGACTCTCGTCTCCTATCCCTAGTTAAAGTCCGGATGTGCTCCTCTAACTCTGAAACCTTCTCCATCAGATACGTGACTAACGTACACTTCACACAAGTAAACTAATGACGGAGAGAGGGGCTGAACTAAACATGCCGCACTCTGTGCAGAGAAGGCGCTTGGCAAACTGCATACTGAAACTTAACGTTAGTCGGACCAGTCGTCTCTCGTCAGTGAGCTGATGACGTTGAAGACCGATGGAAATAGTTTAATAATCGTCCGAAAAGTTAAGTTAACTCACTGGAAGTTATAATTAGCAGCTAAGAACAGAAAAACAAACAGGTTAGGAGCACGCTAGCACGCTGGGGAGCACCGGCAGCAAGACAGGAAGTGCGTCAGCAGTCAATTCACACCACAGCAGTCAATTCTTAAATAATTGTTTAAGTCAAGGAACGTATGTCAGCGTCAGCCAGCCAGAGGCAGAGATTGCATTGTGTACACAAGTGCGCCCACAGAGAGAAGAAAAAACACACGACTAGTCAACTTCTCTCAGGGTGGCGTCGACTTGTGCCTCTGAAGTCCACTAGACTTTTGTGTTAATGCCCTAATATATATATGTATATAAATATATATAAATATAAATATATATAAATAATTGTAATGCAATAACATTTGGGAGCTTTTTAACAGCAGTAGTTTCTTTAACACAGTTACATGGTTACAGTTAAAATGTTTCTTGTAAATGTCAACTTAAACTTTGATGTAATCAAATCAAATATAAAACTAAAGCTATTTGCCACTGAAATGCATTCATGTTTTATCTAGTTTGTTATAGAAAAACAAGTTATCCTCAGAGTCCAGAGCATGTGGGCCGGAAACATTATAGCAACTGCAAAGAGGAACCAACTCCATTTTTTCCAAGTCTATGTATGTAAATACAGTGTTATTAATGTCTCTTTTGGTGTGATGTACAGTGCTCGCATTACTTCGGTGAAAGCACTGAACTTTCAAAATAAAAGGATTTTTTAAAAAAACATTAACGCGCGATAAAATAACTGTCAGCGTTAAGTAAATAATGCATTAATGTGATAATAACGCATTAACGTGCCCAGTACAGTATATATACTACAAAATCAACTAAGTCTAATTTGGCCAGCATTTAATTCACATGGGACATATGCGTTACCCCACATCCTGAAGTTGCATTAAAACTGTTTGTGTGTGTGTGTGTGTGTGTGTGCATGTGTGCTTGAGGACAGTGATACAATATTTTATTGTGGATGAATCCTGTGATCAACACACGGCTACTCCCACTCTGCAAGGAAGGTCACCAGCAGTGTGTTCTATCAACTGGGCTAGATCTCTCTCTCTCACATACACACACACACACACACACACATACAGTAATTGGATGCTGCCACTGGATGCAGGTGAGGTTATTCTGCTTTACACTGTGGCCACAAACTATTACAGTTGCTTAACTTACAACAGTACATATCCCAGTAACCTGGACTGAACTGTAACCAATCTGTTCCAGCTTTATACCAAACAGTTCCCTTACTGGGGAGAACTGCAGTGCAATAGATTTCTACAGTTATAGTTTTGAACAGCCAATGGAAAAATCTGGATTTTGCCCCTGTGGTATTTGGATATATATATAGAGAGAGAGCTAAGTGAGCTCTCCCATTGGTTCAGGTACCCTTGAGCAAGGTACCGTCCCCACACACTGCTCCCCGGGTGCTGTGTTCCTGGCTGCCTGCTGCTTCGCTGGTTGAATGGGTTAAATGTAGATGAAGAATTTCGTGCTGTTCACGATGTGCTGTGGTGTGTTCACATATGACAGAATGATCGCTTACACTTACACAGTAAAAACTTCACTGTTTAACCAAGAATATGCAATATATAACATTACCATATTACTGTCTATAGTAATAATCTATGATATTTGTATAATGTTTTTTCTAGTGGTCTATTAGGTTCATATTAAAATCCTGTAGAAATTCCTGTACTATCACTGGCCCTTTTCACTAGGGTGTTCTGTTTCTTGAAGTCCAGTCAAAAACAAAGTTATGCAAACTGACCTCATACTCATATTCAGATTCAGAATCAGAGGGAACATGGATGATATAGAACTTGCTGCTAGGGTCTTCATTAGAGGTGACACTTCAGTGGTGCAAAGCAAGTGTGACAGTTTAAAGCCTAAGATGAAAGAGCAGGCAGGACACAGATTGTGTGCTTTAAGAAAGATCAAAGGCTTCTTCACACTGAAAGGCCACACGTAGTGCAATCAGCACAAAAAAATGTCTATGGTGAAAGAGAGGCAGCAAAACAAAGCTTGTTTACATTAGGTCAACGTTTTCGTGAAGCCATCACTATATACAATCTATTAAAAAACGTGCTGCGATCATGCTTTAGGCCTTTTTTCGTGCTAGGACAACGCTTCTTTTTTCGTGCTAGGACAACGCTTCACTACCCTATGTATTTTATTGCGCACTGTGGAACACCGCCAGTATAAGTGCCAACTGGTGACTGAGGGACAGTAAGAGAGAAATAATGAGTTGACTCCTTATCGTTTTTGTTTGCAAAGCAGTTGAAACAGGTTGAAAGGCCATGGGACAGGGAAAGTCCCTAACCCTAACCCTGACCCTAACCCTAACAGTCACCAGTTAGTGCTGATACTGGCAGTGTTACGCAAGGCGCATTAAAATACATAGGGCAGTGAAGCATTGTCCTAGCACGAAAAAAAGAAGCGTTGTCCTAGCTCGAAAAAAAGGCCTAAAGCGTGATCGCAGCACGTTTTTGAAAAGATCTTATGTCATGATGGCTGCATGAAAAGTTGTGAGATCGGGTTGTGAACACACACATACCCACATTCATCCTCATCTTTGTAGTCTTATATGCATAATAAGACACAGCATGAGTTCAGTTTTAGGCCTAATTCTAATAATTGTCCCACTATTTAATTTTTGCAACAATATAATATTATTGCGATCCTTGTTTTATGAATTACAGTTGTATTCAATCATGATCCATAACCACAAAAGAAAACAATTGAAAATTTCTAAGAACTGATAGGTCTGAAATGACCACACAGTGACTGACAGCACTGCAATCATGGCAATGTGAGTAACAGGCTTTTTGATAAAGTCACAAATAAATCTGTTCAAGATAAAGATAGAATGAGGGATTAGCACAGCCTAAAAATAGGTTTAACCCTTTGTCAAATGGATTAAACTGGTGATACCAGCATCAAAGTGGACATAATCTCACTGACGAGGAGATGCTTAACTGGTTAGGTGGCACAACCAAAACAAATACAACAATTTACAACCCAAAGTAACGGACTGACCAATTTTAGTGTGGAACACCGGCACAGCAACGGGTAGAACTGTTAAAAAAACTCCCCAGATGAAGGGTTAATAAAGGGGTCTGCGTTGTCAGGGTGCATCGAAAGCTGCACATGGTCTGTGGAAGCGTTTTAGACAGGCAGGGCTGAGCTTGAAGGATTGTTGATGACAGAACAACAGAGGGGTTGACAGAGGGGTCCCATGTTTGAGCTATTACCCATGCTTAATCCATGCGGGAATAGAGAGGGAGAAAGGGCAAGCAAGGTAGAGGGCAACAGGGAGAGGGAGACAGAGAGCAAGGGAGGGAGAGAGGAAGGAGTCTAGAGGGCAGGCTGAGGAGATAAAGGCCAGTACGATTTCATTATTGCTTTGACCCACAGGGTCAGGCAGCTGGAGAAGCAACCATTAGCCACCTCTCCATCACCGCACACCTCCACCTCCGGCTGTCCACACATGATTTATTCCCTCACTCTCACCGAGCTGAAAAATGATCCTCTAGCACTGAATCAATCCCACTGCTTACAGTACAGTTCTCCCTCTCCTCCTGTCGCTCTCACTCTTGTTCACTTTCCTCAGTCTCTGCCTCTCTCTCTCTTAGCCTCTTATTCTCTTTATTATTCCTTGGTTTCTCTCTTTTTCCTTTTATCATCGTCAACCTCTCCCTCTTTCCTTCCCTTATTCCTTTCACTGCACCTGATTTGTTCTTTCCTCCCCTTTTTTCTCTACCTCTCACCAAGCCCCCCCCCCCGAGTTCTCTCTCTCCTTCAACTTCCTCAGTCAGTCTCTCTCTTTCTCTCTTTACTTGGTCCTTCTCTTTTTTCTCTCCTTCTCAGCCTCTCCCTCTTTCAGTCTTTCATTCTTTTCACTGCCTCTCTTTTGTTTTACCAATCTTTCTCTTCCCTTTTTTCCTGACACTCAGTCAACACTTCTCATCTCTTTCTCTCTCCTTTCTTTTCTCTTGCGCTTTCTTTTTACTCTCTTGCTCACTTCTTCTTTTTTCTCACTCCCTGATCTACACTTTCTCCTTCTCTTTCTCTCCACTATCTGTCTCCATTTTGCTCTCTCTCTTTTTTCTATCTACGCACTCTCTATTTCTCTCACTTTCTCTCTCAAAACAGTACATAATTAAATCAATAATTTATTTATTGTGACCATAACAGAACAAAATGCATCCACACAAATTCTCAGAGACTGAAGGAGAGATAATTCATAAATGACCACTACTTTGGTTGTTGTAGGTGATTACAGAAGATTAATAACCCAATTAAATCATTCCCAATATTTAACTGGTATTTCTAGGTCCCAGCTGGGAAGCCTCACATATTTGAGTCATGAATGTCACCTCATCAAAGCGAATGCAGGAGCACCTTATCAAAGCGAATGTATGAGTATGAGTAGATCTGGATTTGTACCACTCATATATTATACTGATCTACTGGACTCTAATTTGTCCAGCACTGTTTAGACAATCAGTTATTTCACTTTTCATTCATTATGATGATGCAGGTTATTTTTTCCAGCAAATTCAGCGACCCTTTTTTTCCACACACACACACACACACACGCACACAAATGGATTCATGTAGGAGCATACACACACACGCATACAGATCTGACATATTGATCGACATGCTGAGGTAAATACTTGGTCAATAATCTCCAGTCTCAAAGAGCCTGGCGCTGCCCTCAGCGAGATGCAGAAAGCAGGGCAATCACCCTTGCAATAAATGCAGCCCAGACTAAATAAATGCCTCACCGTTACGAAACATGTTTTCATGTTTTCTTCTCTCCTAAACTCTATGAATCTTGAATGCTAAGTTCTATAGGGAACAATGCTTCCTTCAGGCATTGTCAGGATTATTGTCAATACAGGTCTCCTCACAGTTTAAGTATTCTTAATTCCTTAAAAATATTTCAGTCCATGATTTTTAAAAGAATCATATTTTTAAGTGTTTGTATGTGTGTGTGTGAAGATCCTGCACATAGTGTAAATGTTCTTGGAGAAAACCTTAATTTGTAAGTTTGTTTGAGGCCATGGAACAACCATTCTTGGTTCTCAAAAGAACCTTTCAGTCATTGATTCTTTAAAGAACTATGGTTTTAAAGAGGGATGCAACGATACCAATTTTTTGAGACCAAGTACAAATACTTATTTTTTTGTTCCCACTGATACCGGGTACCGATCCCTGTGTAGATCTATTTTAAAATGTCACAAAATATTAGTCTCTTTAAACTGTTTATTTTCAGTGATAATTGAATTGACTCTGTTGTTTCAAGTATATCAATTCTCTAACTCCAAAAACAAAGAATCAAAAACACTGAATTCAGAAAACTTTAACCAGTATTTAAAAACAAAAAAGCACCTGTATGAAAATAAAACTTAAAAACATTGGAGCCATAACCTTAAATTTTAGAACACCTCCATTACAACAAGGACTCCAACTAAGTGACTTTATAAGTGATGCTTGTCAAATTTAAGCTGTTTTGGGAAAAGATTTTTTGATAAAAAGAAGTATCTCTGCATGCTCAGGAGAAAGCCTGTTTCTGGCCTCATCAACAAATCTGACAATGAGCTAAACAGCCTTTCACTTTCCACACTGCTACATGGTGCTGAAAGATATTTTTGAGACATCTGAGCCAAAGTTGGAAATCTCACTTTGTTAACTGCCCAATATTGGAATGGACTGTCTGTTTGAGAAATTGTGTTTTCGCCAATAAATGTCTCCAACTGTATGGAACCAGCAACTGAACTGCTCATTGATGGAGATACATGCTCGTCTGTTATTTCAGCAAACATCTGGTCCAGGGTGGTGCTGGCCTGCTCCTTCCGTAACTGTCTGGTAGGGGGTTCTCCTTGGTTGTCGTGATTAGTTGCCTCTTCAGTAGACATTTTCTGTAGCTCCTGCAGCACCATCTTTTTGGCCTCCTTAACAGTGTTGTTATCTGAGAAGGACCGGTCCTTGTATCTGTATAACAATGTTCAAGTCAAATCACACCTTTTTTTATTTCATTTGTAGTAATTTACTAGTTACATAAAAAACAAATACTAAATTTAAAAAAATGGTATATACAGAAAGTTATCATATTATTCAAATTAAATGACAACAACCAAGCTTTATTCAATTATATATTAACTGATAACTCTATATACATTCATGCACTGGGTTTCAAACGAGGTGAGATTTTAAGCATAATTACCTAGGATCAAGTACAGTTGCAATGCAGTACAGTGGATTTTGCTCCGCACCAGAAAAATGCCTCTTCACTGCTGCAAGCAAAGTGTTTTTCATAGTTTTGATCCTGTAATCCTCCTCCGTTTCTTTGGTCAGCAGTCTTTGAAGCACAGCGACGGCAGGAATAACATCGGAGGCTAATGCATTCAGTGGACTCAACTGCCGCGTTAACTCCTCAAACGGAGACAAGTCTCCTCAAACAGAGAGAGTCATCTCCAGTGTGAGCCACTGGTTTGCACTGAGGTTGTTGCTAAGCTCATGTTCTGATAAATATATTCCAAGTGCCCGTTTCTGCTCGATGAGAGACTGCAGCATGTAAAAAGTGCTGTTCCAGCGGGTCTGAATGTCCTGTTGGAGTCTTTTTACTGGCTGTTTAAGCTGTTGCTGAATATCCTCTAGTTGTGCACACGCTAAAGCGGAATGTTTGAAATGTCCGACTATTTTACGGCTGAGTGTAGCGGCATCGGAAACACTTCGCTGAGCAAGAAGGCCCTCTGTTAGAGATAGTTGGAGTGTGTGAGCAACACAGGGAAGGCTAGGAAGCCCAGCATCATTCATCCCCTTTACCATGTTTTTGGCATTGTCTCAGTGTACAACGTGGACCGAACTTTTAGGAATGCCCCACTTGAAGCATTTCTTCAAACACAGCTGCTATTGCTTGCCCTGAACGTGAACCACAAAAGTGCTTTGCTTGGAGCAAGACTCGCTGGGGAGAAAATTCGATATCTATCCACAGCGCAGTTAAGCTGATGATAGACATCGGACATACATTACTGGTCCAAATGTCGGTTGTAAAACTAAAGGCTGTTATGTTTTGTAACATGCCCTTATCATGTGTTTTTCACAAAGTCATGCACCTTCGGTAGTGCAGACTCTGTAATATACCAGCGACTTGGAATCTCATATTTGGGCTCCAGCAAATTTAGAAGGTGTCGGAATCCAACGTTGTCTACAATGGGCAGCGGCTGGTCAACAAGTGCAATGAACTCAGTGCTTTTATTTATTTTTCTTGTCTCTGTAATGTTTCTTTTAAAGTAGGTTGCTGGGTTCCGCGGCTGCTGGTAGCCTTTGTAAAGTCGCTGTATTCTTCTTTATGCTGGTGTTTTAAGTGTTTCATCAGGTTACTAGTATTAAAGTTAACTGGCGTTGTTCCTCCTCTTAATAAGGTGACAGAACAGAGCTTACAGTCGGCTTTGCTGTTGTCATCATCACTGATTTTAAAAGTATTTCCAGACTGCTGACATTTTCACCTTTACACACTTGAACAGTAACTTCAACATTGCCCCCACTTGCTGAGTGAACTTAACTACATCATATTTACCTCTTGTGGTATCGGTAGTAGGTATCGGAGAAATATGGTCGAGTACGAGTAACAGCAAGTGAGCATGGTATTGGGCCAAAGCTCGATACTGGTATCGGTGCATCTCTAGTTTTAAATGTATGAATGTGAAGTATCTGCACATAGTGTAAATGTTCTTGGAATAACCCTAAACTGGTAAAGAACCAGGAAGGGTTTCTTTGTGTGATTCCATGTGAGAAGATCCTGCACATAGCATTTTCTTTGAACCGTAAATTGGTAAAGAAACAAGAAAAATTCTTTGTAGAAGGGCATTAAAGAAATTTGTTCCCAAAAGATCCTTTAAGTTCATGATTCTTTAAAGAACTATTTTTGTAAATGAGGTGTATGAATATAAAGAACCTACACACAGTGTAAATGTTTTTAGACAACCTGAAAATTGGTAGAGCCATCAAATTTATATGAAGGTTCTTTATACCTTTAAATGTTTCTTCAAGCTCACAAACTCTAGAATATTTTCCAGAAAGGGTTCTTTGTGTGATGTCATAAAATAACCATTTTGGTTCCCTAAAGAATATTTTGAGTGTAAAGAAGCTTCTTAAAGTTTCATGGTAAAGAGCCTTCAACATTATGTGAAGGGTCGTCAAGCTCACACACTCTTAAAAATAACTGTTCCAGAAAGGGTCCTTTGTGTGATGTCATAGGAGACCCAAAATCATGTTTACAATTGTAAATAAGTTGTGAAGTTGAAAGAACCTCAACAAAATATATACGAAGAATCTACAAATAGGGAAAGAACCTTTATAGTGTATGAAGATAAAATGGTTCCAGTCCCTTCACTCAGAGAACATTATTGTATTATATGGAACCAGTAAATTGCTAACAGTATTAGGATTAGATCTAGGGTTAGAATTAGATTTTAGCTTTTGGTTCAATTTAAGGTTCATCTACATTAAACATATATTTAGTTTAATGTTAATTAAAAACAAAGTGAATGGCAAAGCATCTACAGTGGACTATCCAAATAAGTGTCACATTTTTTTGTGACTCCCAGCTTTTTGTTGACTTTTTCTACTTTAAAAAGTTATGAGAATGCACCAATATGCTTCCTTCTGGGCCGCCTCGGTTACGCCCCCAGCGGCCTCCTTCACCAGAGTACTAGTACTGTCCCAGAGTACTAGTCCCATCCCGTCAGAAGTGACGTCATGGTTTGTGTATGTATGAACCCAGTGCTGGGCAGCTCAGCTGTTTCAGTTTAGTTCTCTCCTCATTCTTCAGCTTGGTTGCTAAGCACCAGGTAATGGGCTAGGCTGTGTGTGTAATTCTGTCTTGTTTAAGTTTCACTGGTTCTAGTTTGTGACACAATGCCGAGCCCCCTTGTGTGTGTTAACAGTAAAGCTGGCTGGTCCAGGCGAGCGGTCACCCATCACCAACCCTCTCTCGCTCTTCTGTGAACTTCAGTTCTAGTCTAGCTGTGTTTCAGGAGTGAGCACGGACTTGGTCTCTTAACTATCTGCTCCAACATTGTGATAACGATTAACAAACTTTATATTGAGATATTTAGTTAAAGTGATCATTCTGTCATTCTGAACACACCACAGCCAACCCGATCTCATGACTTTTCGTGCAGCCACCACGACATAAAATCTTTTCAACAATGTGCTGCAATCACACTTCAGGCATTTTTTCATGCTAAGACAATACTTCTTTTTTTCGTGCTAGGACAATGCTTCACTACCCTATGTATTTTAATGCGCAGTGCGTGACACAGCCAGTATCAGCATTAACTGGTCACTGTTTGGGTTAAGGTTAGGGTTAGGGTTAGGGTTAAGGTTAGGGTTAGGGTTAGGGTTAGGGACTTTCCCCGTCTCATGGCCTTTCAACCTGTTTCAACCGCTTTGCAAACAAAAATGATAAGGAATCGACTCATTATTTCTCTCCTACTGTCCCTCAGTCACTAGTTAGCACTGATACTGATGGTGTTATGCAGTGCGCATTAAAATACATAGGGTAGTGAAGCGCTGTCCATGCACGAAATAAAAGGCCTAAAGCGTGATTGCAGCATGTTTTTGAATAGATTGTATATCGTGATGGCTTCACGAAAACTCGTGAGACTGGGTTCCCACAGTACACAGTGTGAACAGCACGAAATTCTTCTCTGCATTTAACCCATTCACCTAGTGAGGCAGCGGGCAGCCAGGGGAGCAGTGTGTTAGGATGGTACCTTGCTCAAGAGTACCTTAGAGGTGCGTCGCAGTCTTGGGAATCAAACCCACGATTTCCTGATCGCAGGGTAAACGCCCTAACCACTAGGGCACCAGCTGCCCCTTTAGACAGCACAAGTGCAGTATCTTCAACAGCTCTGCTATTTTCCAGCTCCAAGCAGTAATGCATAGCACTACAATCCACAACTGTAAAGCAATTTTTCAACACTTTGTTTTTTCAACCCTTAGGAGATATAAAGAGAGCATTGTTTAAAATAAACCTGTCAAGTTTGGTTTACAGCCTCAAATAAGAGCAGTATCGAGTTCTCAATAATAGGGACGGGCGTTAAAATCTGTAGTGTCAACTGCCTTTAGCTTAATTACATGGATAGTGTGTGCCTGCCACTACTGTCAGGCTTCAAATTGCAGCACTCCACAAACTCTCCCCATACCTGTCAGTCAGCATTAGAACTGACTCCGATGAGCTTGTACTGCCAGGCCAGGTAGCAGGCATTGCTGATGCACATCAGATGTATTAAATTGCCTTGGCTTGACAGGAGTAGCATGGCGGAAGGCTTCGGCCTTGGCTTTCAAACAGGACAGAAGACTTCTATGAATAAAAAAAAACAAAACCAGGGATGAAGGTGGAAGGCATTAAGTTATTCATTCACACCAACAGACAGAAAGACATGGTATAATCTCCAAAAAGAACATGTGGAACCAAGGTTTAAAAACACATTTCAGCCTAAAATTTGTGTATAAGTGGACATATTAGCATTATGCCATACAAGCACAGTACTTCTAGGTGGACAATGCCTGCACTGCTGGGATACAACAGGATTTTGAGCGAATCCTGAGAGTTATTTTACCAATATAGTGGATGAAATATCAAAAGTAGATGCTTACCCAGACTGTAACCATTGTGTCATGGTGGACACAGGAAAGGAAGACGCAGATGCGTGAGTCTCGGGAAACACAATAAGGGTTTTAATTAAACTTAGGCAAACACAGTTCTCAGAGAACACAAACAGAAACAGTTCTTTCAACTGGGTGCAGGTAGCCTCTCCAACTCTGCCTGTCCAGGGAATGGGTCACACTCAGAATGGGTAGTGTAGATGTCACTGCTGACTGAGACGCACCCGATGCATTTAAGACTTCTTTTTGGAGCCCAGTAGCCTCTGTTGAAACTGGAGAGAGAGTGGGAGAACACAGTCACAGAGGTGAACCTTGAAGTTACACTCTGGTTACTGAACCCTTCGTGCAGGAATTCGTATCTTGTCTCTCACATGAAGCACAAGCCTGTTCAGAGAATAGAGTCACAGCAGAGAGCTACAAGGCACACTCAAACACTCACAGACAGATGAATGGTACAATGAGGGTGCCAGCACGTTAGCCTGTTCGATTCGGCTGGTTTTTAACTCTAGAGACAGGGGGCTAGACACGTACAACCAATCATAGGACAGGACTCATGAAACATAAACGGGGTTTAACACAAAACGAAAAGGAGACACAGGTGAGCTGACAGGCACTGAGCTAAATGTAAACAAACCAGCACGAATAACACGAGGATGTGAGGGAACTCACCCCGGCTCAGAACTCAGGTGATATGGCCCGCTGTGGGTGGGGACGAGGTGGCACGGACGTGGCACATTGTAATTTTTGGTAATTTTTATGCTTGTCCTAAGTGTATCCTTTCCAAATAAGCTATCTTGCTTGCTAATGTGTTAAACTGGAACCAACTCTAGAATGTCTGAATAATTTGCAAACATGTGTTTTCTTCTAAGAGCATCATACAGACTCACTATCAACAGCCTATTGATTATGTGAGATACCATAGCATCTACCTAGCACCCACCTGGATTACCACACCAGCATTGTAATAATGTAGCACCCACTTGAGTTACCATAGCAACTGAGGAACTGCTTGTGCTGTGCAATCGCACTACCTATCTTGTTTTTATTAAATCTTCATTGTATATATTAATTTTCTTTTCCTTCTTATTATGCTTTCATCTGAGAAAGTATCTTAAACTGCCCTTGTGTATGAGATATGCTATATAAATATAACTACCCGTGCCCTAAATAAAGAGTTCACTTTGTTGCTGCCTTCTGTTGCAGGTGGTACCAAAGACTTGCAGGGATTAATATAGCTGCTCTGTTTTTGACAACATTTTACTCTCATTACCAGTGGTTTCTTTGTTCTGTTTGTATTTACTGTACAGTGGCAACTATCAAAAGTTGAGGTTACATAAAAATAAGTTCTATATATTAATGCTGTGAAAAATGCTTTCATGCAATCAAGGAAGGATCTTCACAAAGTTCTCAGTGACAGCTTTATACAACACTTGAATGGAAAAAGCTACAGAGCCTTAGCAAAGACCTCTAACATACCTCTCGGTGCAATACGTTCAATAATGTACAAGTTTATGGAACATTTGTGGTGTACCATTCATTAACTGATGCATCATGCAAGATTTATTAACTCACTCTAATGACTAATGATAAAGAAGGTAAAAGAGAAGAAAGTGGACAATCAGAGCTGTAACTACCTTTTTACCATTTTTCTCCAGGGTTCAAATACTGGATAAAACTTCAACACATTAAGGCCTGCTTCATCCAACAACCATACTGGTAGAGTATAAAGGCAGTGTTTTGAATGTGTTATGTTACAGCAACAGAACACAGAAGGAAGTGTATTTCGCAAACACCACATTACATCCATATTCCTTTCAAAGAGCAGTCCTGGAAAATAAATAAGTGTAAGTGAAGTGAAGATTGCAGCAAATGTGTTTAAATACTGGATATTTTTTCTGTCTTTTGCAGATCAGATAGAGCAATAAAACTGTCACAACATCAAGTTCAGCTCAGCTTTTTCAATGTGAACCTGAATGCAGTTTTGGTCTAGCCAGTCTGTAAAGCACTTCACAGCCCATTTTATTTGCTGGATTGTAGTTCATTGATTTCTGGTCAATTTGATGTTATTCAATAGTTTCTTCACAGTTCCCAACTGAAATGCTCTCTTAGGGGGCAATGACAGACAGGGAATTTGATTTCACACTATTTAGCTTCTGAATAAATGAATATTGTAAGGGACCAAACAGTGAGGTACAAGGACACAATCATTCAAAGGCAGGGTTTTATTTAACAAAACTGACCTACTACAATGAAACAAAGAGGAACATACGCCTGTAGTGGCTTGGCCAAACCAAAGAACACAAAAAGGGGTAAGCAAAATACACATTACGTCCAAAACAAAAACACCTAAGGCCAACATCCCCCTCTGGCACATGGTGTGACATGGTACAGCCTAATATGCAGGCCCTGGGATTTAGGCATCTTCAGCCCTCACCCACACCAACCAGGAAGGGACTGCCTTCAACGCTCAACAAAGGTAACACAAAGAACAAAGAAACACATGGTTAATGACAAACCAACTTATTCTACAACCTTAGTGCTAAAATGTGTGTATTCCACATAAAACAATGTAAGGTTAAAACAAATAAACTATAAATCAAGCAAAGTGTGTAATGTGAATTATTTAAACATGATGGTATAAGTGACTTTAAATAATAGACTGTGAACAATTTACTCTAAAACTGAAATACAGAAGAATATACCACCAATCACTAATTACTATTTAGAAACATATCAAATGTATTTCATAAAGAGCTATGTAGTAACAGAATCAACTGTACATGTAAATTCACTCACAAGCGATTCTTTCTGAAGATACGAACAGCGGGAAGAAGGAAACAAAGCAGACGACCTCATGGCACACTTAAACAAACACTTCTCAATCAGGCTCCTAATCATGACTCAACATTACCATGTGACTAAATCAGAACAATGACTGGAGCCAACCAAAAATACTGAATTATGCCAGTAGGGGGAGGAAAAGCACCATAAATAAAGCAACAAATAAAGCATGCTTTCACATAACATGACACTCCCCACCTGGTCTTGTTTAAAGACCACTATTCAAATAACGTAAACATGTTTAAATAACAAGAAGAACTAAATTCAGTCAGTGTCCTCTGCACTCCGGAGAAGAATCTTCTTGGAGACTGGTCTCAAGAAAGTCTTTGCCAATCCAGATTTAGTGACCTTAAGTTGAACTTTCCTGACCTTCCCATCTTGGTCATGGAATGTCTTTGTGACCAGAGCCATGGGCCATTTGTTCCGCTTCGCTTGGCTATATTTCAGCAGCACCAAGTCACCTTCCTTACAATTGGGACGCACATCCTGCCACATGCTACGGCTTTGAAGTATCAAGAGGTACTCACGCCTCCATCTGCTCCAGAAAGTGTTGGCCAGATGCTGTACCTGTCTCCACTGTTGGTGGTGGAGATCTTTGCTGTCAAAGGTTTCCAGAGGAGGGGGTTAAGCACAAACCTTTTGTGTCAGGAGTGTAGCAGGGATCAAAAGAAAAGGTGACCCTGGGTCTGAAGAAACAGGCACGAGTGGCCTTGCATTAATGATTGCAGTTACTTCTGCCATTAAGGTAGACAACACCTCATGAGTGAGGCGTGAGGGGCTGGTTTGCATGAACGTGGAGTTTAATATTCGTCTAGAAATGCCGTGTGGGAAGAGTGGGGAGGGTTCAAAACCCAAGTGCATCCCTCTTCACCCAAGTACCTCCTGACACTGGGCTCCTTAGGATCAGTGATGAGTATGTGCAACTCCTTACAGGCACCTGTAAAGTTGGTTCCACTGTCGGAACGGATTTGCTTAGCAGGTCCGCAGAGAGAGAAGAAACGACGCAAGGCATTAATGAAACTTGATGTGTCCATTGCTTCAACTAACTCTATGTGCACAGCGTGTGTGCTCATGCATGTGAACAGTACAGCCCATTGTTTGCTGTTAGCTTGACCCCCACAAGTACCAAACACATCAAGGCCCACGTAAGTGAAAGGTGGCTCCGTACTGAGACGATACGTAGGTAGATCTGCCATCCTCTGTTCAGCAGTTCTCCCCCGAAGCTTGTTACATAACACACACTTGTGGAGGACACCATTGATACATTTCTTGGCCCCAACAATCCAGAATCCTGCTGCACGGACAGACCCTTCTGTGAAGACACGACCTTGATGTTTGACCTTCTCATGGTAATGCCTTACAAGAAGTGTTGCGACATGGCTGTGGACTGGAATGACAAGAGGGAACTTTTCTCTTACATTAAGTGCTGAGGGTTAAGCCTGCCTCCTATTCTTAGAAGGCCATCCTCATCCACCCAAGGGTTCAGCTTTCTTAAAGGACTATGCTTCGATGCCTTCTCACCAGCCAAGCAAGAGTTCTAAGTCTCCCTTTGCACACACCTGATGATAAGAGTTTCTGCTTTTAGCACTTCTGCTGCATAAGGCCTTTTGCGCTGATGCCAGCCGTTATTATCCTCACACTCTGAGTCAGTTGCTCTCCTTTGAGACAGAATGATGAGCCTCAGAGAAGCTATAGCTCACACCAGAGACTTCCAGGATGAGAACCGCCCAAAACGATGACATCCCAGGCTAGATGGAGGAACAGAGAGCGTGGTAACAGGAGAACGCACCTCTGTATCTAGATCTGGAGGGGTGAGCGCATACGCCTTCTCTTCTGAAGGAGACATTTCTTCAGGTAGAGAAAAGAAAGCAGGCCCAGTAAGCCATGTCATGCTGGTAAGCTCGGCCACAGGTACGGATCGAGTGGCATGATCTGCAGGATTTTGTGCAGTGCAAACATAGCACCACTGTTCAGGTTTGGTGAACTATCTGATTCGCTGTACTCTATTAGAGACGTACACATAAAACCGTCTGGTCTGGTTATGTATGTACCCTAAGACAACTTTGCTATCCGTATAAAACTGCAAAGTGTTGATGCTGATGTCTCACTTGCTCACTTGCTATCAATTCTGCCACTTTCACAGCTAACACAGCCGCACCCAGCTCCAGCCTCGATATGGTGTGGGCAGCTGCGGGAGCTAGTTTCGCTTTTCCCAGGACAAAGCCAATATGACACTCTTCCTCACTGTCAATCACCTTAAGATAGAAAATATGAAAATATGAAGTTCCTTCCTGCGAGCTGTAGAAAGTGTGGTGGGAGTGTAAGCTCTTAGAATCTTGAAGTCACTCAGACCTTGTAAGGTGTTTTTCCACATCCTCCATTCAGTTTCCTTTTCATCTGGAAGAGGACTATCCCAGTCAAGAACCTCACTGCTGGTAAGTTCTGTCAGTAGGAACTTTCCTTGAATAATGATTGGTGCGACAAGTCCGAGGGGGTCGAAAAGACTGTTCATAGTGGCTAGGACACCTCTACGGGTGAAAGGTTTCTGTAGCTGACACTCTGAAAGTATAAAGGTCTCGTCTGATATCCCAGCAGAGCCCTAAGCTACGTTGTATGAGGTCCAAGTTGTCATCAAAACCCAGATGCTGAAGATCTGTTGCATGGTCTTCTGACGGGAAAGCATCCACGACTTCAGAGCTGTTCGATGCTATCTTTTTGCCCTGTGCTACCCTTTTGCTCTGTGTCTTCACACGTGACGTCGACGTCAGAGGCAAAAGATTACTGAGTGTGCTCCTAGCCTGCTATTTACCTCTGTTTTATACACTAACTATAATTGCTAGTGACTTATTTTAACGTTTTAGACTATCCTGTGCGTAGTTTACATTGGTTACATATCTTATAGTTTTCTATATTACCTGTTACATCGTTTAGTTTTAACTATTCTACAGCACACCGTTTCTAACCGGCTATACTTTTAGCACCACTAGCCCTTTAGCCATTAGCCAGCTATCATTAGTTCCCCTGCGCTTTTGACTCAATTCCTAAACACCATGTTGGATTTGTCTGTGCTTCTGAGTGCAGGTGAGGACTCACTCGGGTTGCACTCGGAGGATTTGGAACTGGAGACCGTGGAGAAGCAGATCCGCAACCTACAGGCGATGCTGGCCCGGCTACAGCAGCTGAGAACCACGCTGGAATCTCAGACCAATGCTCGCTTGTCCCAGGTAAGTTCTCGGCGTGAAACTAGCACTCCGACAGCCAAAACCTCAACCCCGCGTGTTTCTCTGTCCAGGTCCAGCGCAAAAGAGGCCTGGGTGCAGCTGCAGCAGCGGAACAGACGCCGGGCTGGGGCCTTTTTCCCACCGCCACCCGCCTTCGAGATCTCGACCCACAACCGCTTCTCTGCTCTCCATGAGATGGCACACGACACGCTGATCATGAGACGGCACACGACACGCTGAACATTGGAAGCTCCATCGTCTGGCACGTCCGTGCTACCACGGTGCACACTCGCTGTTTACCTGGTGCTCGTGTTCTTGATGTCGCTGCACAGGTGCCTGTGGCGCTGGGGAAGAACATTGGAGCTGTGGTTCTTCATGCTGGCACCAACGACATCAGACGGAAGAAGATGGAGATCCTGAAGGATGACTTCAGGAGCCTGGTCGAGAAGGTCCGCTGCACATCTCCCACAGTAAAAATCATTGTGTCTGGACCACTTCCCACATTTCGGCGAGGAATCGAGAGGTTCAGTAGACTATTTGCTTTCAATGAATGGTTGCA
>JBBPCX010012154.1:0-17633 GCA_037974365.1 Hydrocynus forskahlii
TGACCCAGAGGAAGCATGTACAGATTGAATAGGACAGGTCCCAGAATGGACCCTTGAGGGACTCCATATGGCATGGCAGTTTTCTCTGATTCGCATGAGCCGATTGACACAAGGTATCTCCTTCCAGGTACGACCGGAACCAACTAAGGGCCATGCCTGAGAACCCAACCCAGTTTTCAAGTCTGTCTAGCAGGATATTATGGTCAACGGTGTCAAAGGCTGCACTCAGATCTAACAGCACCAGTACAGTTATTTTCCCTGCATCTGTATTCAGGCGAACATCATTTAGTACCTTGACAAGAGCAGTTTCTGTACTGTGATGTTGACAGAAACCTGATTGATAGTCATCAAAGAATCTATTTTTGTCCAGGTTATTACTGATTTGATTAAAAACTACTTTCTCCAGAATCTTGCTTATAAAGGGAAGATTAGAAATGGGTCTATAACTGTTAAGGATAGAAGAATCTAAACTGCGCTTCTTCAGGAGGGGTCTGATAACTGCGGTTTTCAGCAGTGCTGGAAAAATGCCTGAGTTCAGAGAGCTATTCACAATGTGCAGCAGGTCCTGCGCTAAGCTACTGAAACACTTTTAAAAAAGCTTGTAGGTAGAGTGTCCAGGGAACATGTAGATGGTTTAAGATGAAGCACTATCTCCTCGAGAGTTCTAGCTTCTGTCGGACCAAACTCAGACATCATAGGCATGTTCATTCTCTGGGTTAACATAAAGTTACTTGAGTGTGTAGATCCAAGGTTTTGTCTAATATTTTCAATTTTGTGATTAAAAAAAGATGCAAATTCATCGCATTTAGAAACTGTGAGGAACTCTGAAGGTAACTGCACCTGGGGATTTGTTAATCTCACTACTGTAGCGAAGAGAGTACAGGAGTTCTTAGTGTTCCTGTTGATGTGATTGCCACAGCTTTTACTTCAAAAGAACTTCTTTTTTTCCTCAACAATCTATGAAAATGTTGTTAGATTTAAGGTTTTGTGAATATAATCAGAGTCGGGGATCAGAGTGGTGGAGGTGTAGCATCAGATATCTCAGAAACCCTTTAAAGAACCCCAGTGTGAGCCCTGGAAAGTAAAAAAGGCAGTGCAGTGCACCTCACATTTCTCTAGCTTCAGGAAGAGCAGTGTGGACCATTTCCGTTGCCTTAGGCATGCACTTTTTTTCCTATCATCTTTTACTTCTCGTTAATGGCATTAGGTTTACATTAATCAATATTAGAATTAGCTTCAGCGCTAATGCTAACACTTCACACCTCAAACATGTGACTAGGCAAACCATGTACATCTCATTTTTGGGTTGAATACTCCTTTAACCCTCATGTTCTGTTCAAATTTACCAACATCCTTTATCCTTTTATCCTTAATGGGGCCGATTTGACCAGCAATGGTTGTGTCGGTATTCTGTGTTTCTTTGCTGATGACCTAAAAAGTGCTTTAAATAAAACATAGATATAATATCAAATATAAGTTCTGGTGGAAAGCATGTTTTCCCTCCTCTGTGTTATGTGACCTGTCAGCAGTTCTCTCACTCCTACAGGATTGATTATGTTTAGGTCCCTAAAGCAGAGGGAAGTGTTTTTGAAGATTCTAAAATTGCATATGACAGTAACTCCAGTATCATTCAAAACAACCCAAACAATAGCGGGTAAAATATTGCTATAAAACAGCTAATCCAACAAAATGGGTACAAAACATGCCATCATGTTAATTGTGTTTTTACGCAGTTTGTCCGTATTAAATTTGAAAAACACAATGTAATATGAAGCAAAACAATTATGTATTCAGACAGTAAACACTGAATGGGGTCAAACTGACTCCAAAAATAAAAGGAGGGTTAAGATTGAAGGTCCTAAAGAAAGTGTGCTGTGGGAACATTGCCATGTTCTGTTCTACCTAAAAATTAAACACAATGAAAAATTAAGTTTTGCTTTGCTCCATTGACTTCAATTGGAAGTTTGGCCTGGTGGATTGCTAGTCCTCTTTCTGATGCACTCTTTTTAAGCCGAGGGCCTCAGTGGAGGAGTCTAGTCAGGAAACTGCTGGCATTCTTTGGAATGGCCACTGAAAAAGCAAACAAACGACTGTGGAGTTAACGAGGAGCTGCAGGGTAATCCCTGGAAAATTCCAGCAAGGCTAGCCTTCTCCCAAAGAGACATAATTACAACCTTGGCAATGTAGCATGCCTTAATCATTCCGTTTTTTCTTTTTTTTTTGACACGAGTGCCAGTGCAGCTCTAATGACTCGTCAAACGAGCACCGATTTGAGCTTCCTGAGTGCAGAACTGTTTATTGTGCCGAGAGATAAGAACTCACAGTGCTAGTCAAATGGAATTGGGCCTTAGAGGAATGCTAACTTGCTGACAGTTCTATTTTGGTCGGGTTTTTGGTTTGTTATCCCTGCTTCACGCTGACTGCTTCATCCTTCACTCGATGGTAACTGGCCCCCGCTGAGCCATCATTCACCATTAGTGAAGCTATCGTTCCTGTAATTGGTGTCTAATCAGTACCTTCATGTCTAGACTCTTTGGAATCAGATTTCTAGACTTAAAGGCATCAAATGGCTAGGTAGCCTGGTCCTTGAGTTAGCACTGATGCTACATTTTGTATTTTCTGGGCGAGCTGGCATGCTAAGTGGTCATCAGTGGCAGCTGTCACACCTACACCATGATGAAGCATGCTAGCCAATGTGCTAATGGCAGAATACGCAAGAAAGCTAACAGGCTAAGAACGCCTCCTCCATCCAACACCATGATGAACTGCTGTGGCAACATGAGGACTTGGCAGCGGTGAGGCGAGTGCTAGTTGGGTAGCAGACGTCTTCACTCCACTCATTAATCTTTTGGAGAGTCTCTTGGCTCGGAGGCATACACTCACTGTGCCACGCCTTACTAACACCTCCATGCTACTACAAATTAAACCCTGTGGTTCAGCAGTGAAGAATTACTGAGGAGAGTGGGTAGGGATGCTGTTTTGGTCACATGCTAAGGCTTCTTGCACTGTCTGTTTGACTGCTGACTTGTTAGCACATGCCAAGTCTGCTAGCGTGGTGTGGTTGACTTCTTAGTATAGGCTAATGGTTCTAATGCACTTGAGCGAACTGTTGACTTGTTAGCACATGCTAAAGCTGCTAGCATGCTGTGGTTGACTTCTTAAATCATGCAAATGATTAGCATGTTAAGGCCTATTCTTAGCATGAAATAATGTATGGATAATTTTTCAAACTGGTTTGCTGGTATGTTCATGCATCTCCTGGACTTTTTGGTAGGATGGCACAAGGATAATGTTTATGTTAGAATCAATGTAGAGGCTAGTAGTGCTGGAGTTGTTGCTTTAGGTAGTCTATCTTTTTTTTAGACACAAAAACGTCAAAAACATGGATAAGGAGTGTTCTCGTGCAGTTTCTTGCCTGAGCAAAAGAAGGTCTGATGAAAAAGTAAGTTAGGGGGAAAGGAAATTCGGGCTCTGTAATGAGATTTGAGTTTATTGGTTCTCACAGGAAATGCTGTGATACTGTATATTTTTGCAGCTGGAGCAGCTCCAAATGAGATTTAGAGGGACTGAACAAAGAACTCTGATGGTTTGGAATTATGTATCCATATATGTGAGGCAGAATAACACTGTGGTCTGTTCAAAGAAGAAGAAATCTTGGATATTTAAACTAAGCAAATATGGGGAGCTGACCATGTCAGAGCCTTCAAACAGGAAGGCCAGTTTCCTACCTTTCCCTAAAGTTCAGACGACTCTCGGGTGGATCGGATCTGATCACCAGGACTTCTGCACAAATGTGTGAAGTTCAAGTCCCACCATCATTGAAGAAAAAGGGCAACATGAAGAAAATGAAACACAGATATTTATTTTATTTCTTCCTTTATATCAACAAATTGAAATCCCTTGCCACCCTGTCCAACAAACTGAAATCCCTCACCACCCCACGCAACAAACTGAAATTCCTTGCCATCCTGTCCAACACACTGAAATCCCTCACCACCCCCCTTCCAACAAACCCAAAATCCTTTACCAGCCCCTGTCTAACAAACCGAAATACTTCACTTTCGCCCGTCCAACAAACTGAAATCCCTCACCACCCCCCTTCCAACAAACTGAAACTCAAGGGAACATCAGTGATGACACTAGCAGTGTTGGGATTCAAACCCACAACCTTCTGATTGCAGGGGCAACACCCTAACCACTAGGCCACCAGCTGCCCTGTTCATGTATTGTGCCTCAGGGTGAAGTCTGAGGGCGGGTGGGCAGAGCTAACCACTGTGGGCTCAATTTCTTTCTGACTTCACTTGTCACTAAAATAAGTGTGTGTGTGTGTTCAGGGCAGTATGGAGGTAGGCTGAAGCAGACGTGGAGCTGTGGAACTGCTTGTGGATCCAAATGGTGTGAAGGTTCCAAGTAGCCACTCAAATTGCCAAGAGGTTTCAAAACAGATGGGCAGGGGCTTCGTAGGCATTTGGCCTGCTCCTCTTTATTGGAGGCTCAAACCATTATAGGTGGGAGGGGGTGGGCGGTCTAAACTTTCTGATGCTCAACCCTGAAGTGAACTCTGATCTGAAGAGGGTCAAAAAGCAAACCAGGTGGGCATAAAAGAACAATAAAGGTTCCTCAACGGTTCCTGGCTTGGGTGTTTGATTTTAGGACATTATTCTCCTCTGGGTTCTTCACAACAGTGTCATTAACAAAATTGAGAATGGTCCAGTAACTTAAAGTTGTTCTCCTGTAGCCCAGCCTAAACACAATTAAGGCATTACTTTGTAATAAAAACATAACTTTTAATGTAGTATTGGTCATGCTTCATATTGTTTGTATGTAATAATTAAGTAGTTACACATTAACAATTCAGTATAATTACCAGTTATGTGTTGTTTGGAGGAGTGCATCTCATGTACACAAACAAATGTGTAATAACCTGTTTTTACCCATGTTATTACACAAGTGTATTGTAACTTCATATTTATTATCATGTAATTACATATCATGTAATTACAAACTGCTAATTTTCTAACCATATTTTTCATACAGACATGTGAATACAAAATGATTTAAAGACAGGACAAGCTAACCCAACTAGTAAAATATCTGGAATGGCAAAATATATGTAATAACAATCAGAAAGGCATAGTTGGAAAAATGTGTAACTATACTTTTAATAACACGAGGACACATGCTGTTATAATTATAAAAAAGTATTTGTGAGTAAATTCCATGACAAAAATCAATTATCTACTCTTGTTACAAGTAATTACATTGTTGTTAATGTGTAATTAAACTGTTATAAGCAAAAGTTCATAGAAAGGATTCAGTTTTCTATTGGATTGTTCGTTCCAAAATTTGGCCCCGGTGTCAATTGTAGCTGAAATTTTAAACAGTGTTATTATATTTACACTTGTTAGGCTTAACAACACATATTGATGAGCAAAATGGAAACTACTACTACTGTTCCCAGTAAATGTTGTTAATGTGTAAATACATTGTAATAAGCTACATTTACTAGAAAATGTCATTTTAAGCCATTTTATGACATTTCTATTGGTCTGTCCCAAAATGTGGCTCCAGTATCAACAGTAGGTGGAATTTTCATTATATTTACTCTAGTTAGGTTTAACAACACAGTTTGATGAGAGAAATGGAAACTCCAGCTCTTCAAAACAGGATGTTTTTGTTTTCGTTCAGCTCATGTGAGTGCATGATGATCACTCGGACATCTCCAGGCCATTTTCGTCTCCTTTCGTGTGGAGGGTAATTTACTGCACTCATGCCAAGAACCTCAGAGACTGGGGGGCAGTAAAACACCTCCTATGTTGTCGGTGGAATTAGTTTTTGACCTACTTCACTTTTGAACAAAGAGCGAGAAAGAGGAGAAGCAGGCGAGGGCCGACACGCGCCTGGTTTAAGTGTCGGGACGGGCAAGAATGAAACATCGCCGGTGACAGAGTGAGGTCCAGAGTCGCTCAGGGGGGGCAGTAGGCATGAATGTGGCTCATTGAGCAGCCAGGAAAGCTTGGTGGGTCTCCATAAAAGCAAGCTCTGTGTTTGTTGGAGAAGTTATGGGACAGATCCTGAGGGGCCAGACAGGAGCTGCACCAACTGAATGGTATCCACTGGTGAAAACAAAGGTTCTTCTGGTTCAATAAAAAACACCAACCTTTCCAGTAGCTGGGTTTGTAAAAGGAAAGCTCAGAAGATATTGGACAGCTGCTGAGGAACAAGACAAGAACTGTCCCAACTGATCCACAGCTATCCATTGATGTAGGAATAAACAAACACTTCCAGTAGGTGGAGAACTTTCAGAAAGGTTCTTCAGAACCTCCTGAAGATTCTGTGGTTCCGCTGAAACTTTCTTGAAAGAACAAAGCTTTCCAGTGGGTGTTCTCCAAAAAGAAAGCTCTGTGGTGGTTGAAGAAGGTATATGACAGCTCCTGAGGAACCAGACAGAAACTGATTGGTACTCCTTGGTGTAAATAAAGTTTTTTTGGTTCTAGGGAAAAAACAAATATTTTCAGTAGGTGGAGAATTTTCAGAAAAGATCTTTCAAAAAGAGTCTGTGGTTCCACTGGCTTTAAAGAACCCTCTGCTTTTTATACAACAGAAGGTCAGTCATAGATGGTTTCTGAACCCAAATACTCCACAGGACGTGTTTAATGTCTGTTGGTAAACTCTAATCTTGGAAAATTTCTGATAGAGTCTTTAATAATCAACACGTGGGCAGAACATGGCTTGTCGCCTGACCTTAATTGCTGGGTTGACAAACATCGTCTGGACATGCAGGAATGGGAAGATTGTATCAGTCAAGAGTTTTTTGATGACCTGTTTTTAAGGACAATGTGATTTAAACTGGTTTCTCAGACAAATATAAACATTGTAAAAACAAACATTTCAAATGTAAAAAGAAAATCAAATTCAGAAGGAAGTTCTAATAATGTCCAAATGAAAATCTAATAAAATTCTAATAACACTGATACCTAGAATGAAGTTCTTACATTTAAAACACGTTCTAAAAAATTCATATTCAGAATTAATTTCTAATAATATTAATATCTAGAATGAAGTTAAAAAATCTAATAAAATCATGATCTAATAAAAACAATTTCAGAATCAATAAAGTTAATGTAGTTTATAGTTAATATTTAGAATGAAGTTCATATTCAGATAAATACCTAATAAACATATCTACAGTGTGACATTCCTCCTCCATATGAACTGTTCCATAGTTGGAGGTCAGATTTGTAGTAAGTTGTTGCCATGTCTCCAATAAAGTTTTGGGGGTCTTTTCAATTATTATTACTATTTTTGAGATCTTTAGAAGGTCCAAGGTGTCCTAAAGCCAAAACCCAAACATCTCCAAAGAACATAGAGGACACAACTTCAGCTCTGCAGACCATTTCCTCCCAGAGGACTGGTCACATGACCATGAACACTTTTGAGACTCTTGACATCTGGCATGATCGTTAATAGACAGTGCTAAAGGAAGTTCAGGAGGTAACCTCATGGACAATTTAGCATGCCTAGACTAATTAGCATACCTAACTTACCACAATGAATGTTTTCTATTAACCCTAAGCAGATACGACATGTTTGGATCCAGCATTTTGCTTCGGTAGCTCAGAATTGGAGCAGCAGTGCTAACATCATTAACACTAGAAGTCAATAGTCACCCAAATCATTATTGTAAACACATCCCCAGAACTTCTGGACCCTCAAACCACATCCAGTGGACATGGTTTATGACACAATATGACTTACTGTGAGCTGGAAAAATGAACTAAACTTCTTCATTAAGGTGGATCAGACATGTGGACTGATTAGTTCCTAGTTTTCTTAGATCTTCAAAAGTTCTCCAAACAATCTGACTTTTGATTTGAGGAACTTAAAGATCAAGGCTGATTGCCTTCATAATTTTGAGATTCTAAATGTGTCTCCAGGACTACTTTTCCTCAGTTACCTAACTAATGATGGAGAAACTAATTATGTAACCAAGGCCTACAACCAACGACCTTCCAAGCAGGAGGTGTAGATGTTTGTCATGTTCAGCGAACACTGCCCCCATAGCCTTCTTGGTTGGAATCTGCGGAATCTTACTGACGAAGAAACACAAACACATTTAGGTGCAGGAGGCCGAGTGCAGGTGTTTCAAGCTGGATAGGCTTCCTGAGAATCCTGGAACTTCATCTTAAACCACCCCTCTCAAACTCATTCCTTAATTCTTGCTTCATTTCTTTGGAGTTCTGCCATGAATTTGGCCTGTTGAAGGTCAAATATGCATCAAATGAGGGAAAAGTTCCACCTGAAAGATAAGCGCATGATGTTGGTGCAGGAGCACATCCCGAGCAAAAGTCAATCAAAACAGGCAACAGGAGTTCTCCAGAACTCTCACCTGAATTGGATCACAAAGCAAACCAGGTGGACATGGGGGAATATGTTATTTGTTCTCAGTAAAGGATCCTCAGCCATTTCTGGCTCGGGTGAGTGGACATTACTTCTACACTCTAGAAGGTTTTCACACTTGTGTCATTCACAAACAAATACATTCTTTGAAGAACCATCCAGGAGCCTAAGGATGTTCTCTAATAAACACAGTTAATGCATAATAAATGCATTTAGGTGCAGGAGGATGAGTGCAGATGTTACAGTCTAGGTAGGCCTTCTAATAATCCTGGACCTTTGCTCCTTAAACCACTCCTCTCAAACTTAGGCCACAGGGTCTCAAGAACCTGGTTCTTCTGGCAGTTTCCACCAAATGAGGAAAAAGCTCCTACTGAAAGATGAGATGAGCACAGAAGAGATGTTGGTGTAGAAGTGATATTGGTGCAGGAACCGAGGTTGTACATGTGATTGTACATCAAGTACAACCTCAGTTATACATCTGCTGCTTTCTGTCTGTGTTTGGAACACAAACTTTTAACAGGTCTGTTCCTCTACTGTGATTCCTGCCTTCCTTGGTTGTTTCATTTCTTGCTGGCATGTGATAGACTGAAGCTCTGTCCGTCTTTAAGAAGCTCCATTTTGTGAGTGCAGTATTTGTGCGAATGTAGGCGAGAAAGAGGATGTCTTCATACTTACAATTCAGTCAAAAATAATTAAACACATTGGGTTGAAAAGGTAACAGCACCCATTTTAAAAAGTATGGTACTTTGTTATTGGTTTTGTGGAGGACAGTTCCAGCCTGTAGGCAGAAATTAATATTTTATGACTACCTTAAAAAGGGTGTTGTTTAACTATATTTATTGGCTGTACTGGCTACACATACAGCATATTTTAACTCTGATCAGACTTTTGTAAAAGATCATATAATTCACAAAAATATTGCATTTTACACAAGAGCATATTTTCCCAAGCAAAATCAATCAAAACGGGTATCTCAAAGTTCTTCAGATTCCTTTGTAGCTGAATATAAACCCTGGTGCTAAAGGTATGACTGGTATTCTCCTCAGATAGAGCCTGGCTCTTATCTTCAGCGTAGCCTGAGTTCTTACACGCTGTACTGAGAACAGGTGACGTATTTACACAACATCACAATCCGTGACGAAACCTTCTGAACCACCAGAGCGTGACTAAAGTGCATATTTTTAACACATCCAGCACATTCTGAACAGATGTTCCTTCCTGCCAAGCCCCTTAGACCAGCCTAGAAGAACAAACACTACTGTTCAGACCTTCTGAACGAAATTAAAGTAATAGTGATGAAATATGAAGTAGAATGAGGTTCTTGTAAAATGAGTTCCCACAATTTATTTGTATTATGATTTAAGTCTAGAATAAAGTTCAAATAAAAGGATCGCCCAGAATGAGGTTTTAATGAAAGTAATATACAGTATAAAATTCTAAGACAGTACATTTCCAGAATGGAACCGGAATATCCAAGTTATAAAAATAATAAGACACTTATTAATAACAGAGTTCTTCTATGCTTTAAATCTGAAATAATTAAATGTATGTCTGGAATTAAGTTAGAAGTAAAATAAAAATCTAAAATTAAGTATGAATAAAAGAAAAAATCTAGAATGAAGACTGATTAAAAACAATTAATAAAAATCTAATAAAATTACTTTGCAGAATAAAAATAAAAAAATGTAATTCATTTAAATGAATATCCAGAATATTTTTCAACAAATTTATATCCAAAGTATTAATATAATTTACATCTAGTATTTAATTTTTTTTTAAAATGAATATAATGAATACTAATAATAACAAATATCTTGAATGTATTAAGAAAATTAATCTAACAAATGAAGTTCTAAGAAAACTAATTTTCAGAGTAAAGTTCTATCTCAAATGAAGCTGTCTAAAATTAAGTCCTAATAAAATTTCACATTCAGAAGTTCTGCTTAAAAATGGAAATCTGATTATTTCAAGATTTCTAACAAAAACTTTTGGCAAAACATATTGCTCTCAAAATATTTGATATGAATATTGAATGAAATCTAATGACAAACTTTTGAACAGACTATTTAAGAAGGTTAAAGGTGACTTAAGTCAAACCCCAGACATCAGGGAAGGCCGCAGCTGACACACAACTCCATTCTGATATAAACACCTGATCAGATAAGCTCTCCAAACTGTGCAAAAGTTCCTCCTCCCTCCCTTTCCCTCTCTCTAATGGTCATATGACTGTGAGCTGAATGAATGTTTCTTAGGCTCTGAGACCACAGGACATGTGGTTCTGGCATAAACGTTAATGGACAGTGACGAAGGAAGTTCATGAGGGCCCCACAGGGATGGTTTAGCATGCCAAGCATAATCAGCATGCCTTGTCTAGCATAACTGCTGTTTTCTATTAACCCATACGACAATACAAAAAACATTCTTTGCTTAGAAGAACATAGACACTCCTTAAAGAACCATTTCTGTTGATAGTTCTTCAAAGAACCATTTTTGTATGAGTTGAGGGTGAAAACTTTATCTGAAAGTTGACCAGCTGTTAGCTCTCCGGCTCTCCGGTTGCTAACGTTCCGGCACCCTGTCTCCTAACACTACATGGACAGCATGGATGCTTTCATGGCTGAAGTACACCGCATTACTCATCCTCAATGCACAGGCTCCAGGCGGACGCTCATATACAAAGCTTCATCACATAACCCGATCCCATCATTTTGGTCCTACGGCTCTGGACCTTCTGTACCACGTCACCATAACAAGCAACATGTGAACCCATCCAATCTTCGTCATCTCCCTCGAACCCCACAACAATCGCATTGCAACGGCACCTGAAACTGGCTTTGCTGAATACCCGCTCTCTTAATAACAAATCATTGAGACTTGAGACTTAACTTGGACTTGAACCTAATAAACTCAGGTTCTCGCCTCATTTCTTGGATAACAGAAACTTGAGCCCTCACTCATGAAGCAACTTGCAAACATATCTACTAAAAGGATTCTTTGTAGAGATACCACTGAAGAACAGAGCATGGTTCCTGTGTGAAGGTGCTCCAAAGAGCCTATTTTTACACCTTTATTTTTTAGGATTGTAGATTAGCTGGAATACAAAATATGCATATAATTTCAGTCAGCCATTTGCATTCGTGGATTTCACAGTAGAACTTTAGCTGAACTGACTCTAGATGTTTCTTTGGCACCATGAAGAAAAAACCAGGCTGAGTTTTAATCCTTCCCAGCTGCAGCACCATGGCCTCCAGCTGGAGGTTTTGTATGACTCACAGTCACCGGCTGCTTCGCCGCTGAGAAACAACCATCACAAAGCGTGACTAGGAGAGAGAGAGCCAGTGGGAAAAATACAGAACGAGAGATATGAACATCTCATGACTTAGCTGTAGACCACTTTTTGGCAGGAACATGAAACTCTGAAACTGAATGAGTGAAGAAATCTGAATTGAGAAATTCAAGGAATTAGAACCAAATAGGGGTGTAAACTTTTGACCTCAATTTGATTTTACTTCATCAAACACTTCATCCAACAGGTGAACTCAAACTTTCTAATTAGATTCATGATTCATTAGGAAACTATTCAGTTCACTATGAAAACTCAAACTCCACCACTGGTTTGACTATTTTGGAACAATTTACACTTATGTTAGTCCATCTAGATCATTTCATTCTAGGGAAGGATGATAAACAAACAAACAAACAAAACAGACTTTGGCTAACAGCAATGTGGGGTTGTAGCTTAATGTTTAGGGAAAAATGTGCTAAAACCAGACAAAAAAGAAAGTCTTTGTGCTTGGTGGACCATATTTTGATAGATTCTATTCAAAACAAAACTGACATAAAATGACTGGCACAATTTTGTTTAAATGGAAACTTGGCACTTTGCAAATTGAAAGAAGGTCCCAGGTTTATTCCCGGCAGCCAAGCATCTTTCCTGTGTGGAGTCCTCTAGTTTCCTTCCACAGTCCAAAGACATGGTCACAACCCTGGTTCAGGATAAGTGGTTCAGATAATGAATGGATTTAAGAATAGATATTAGCCAGTAAATGTTCTGCTATCCTATGCTGCAACATAAGTACCTGAATAGCAATCCTGATCCCTTGAATGTTGACAGAGTACTTGATTGCCTCAAGAGTCTGGGGTCAGATCCCATCAAACACTGACCCCAGACTCCACCCCTCTTCACGACAATGACTCCTAATGCCTAGATTTACACACATTTCCTTAAGTAATAGACATAAATACCTCAGACTTCCACATTCAGATTTGTGAAGCATTGCCACGGACTGTCCCTGCATACTGAGTCTTTTTATCAATTTTGTTTCCTGCCTCGCCTCTTTTGTTCTGTTAGCCTATTCTGTTTGTCTCCCTGGACTATTTTTGTACTCTACTTTTGTACTCAGATCTTTTATGTGACGATTCGGAATTGCCCGATTTTGGACTGCCCTATCTGTTTTTTGTAATCTGCTGATTTAAGAAATAAATATTGTTGTCGGTTTTAATCTGTGCTGAGGTCTATCTTGGTGGGAACCGGACACTTACTTTTGGGTCATGGTGCATTTTTACACCCTCAGATTTTACAAATCAAACATCAGCACTTTTTCATTGATGACAAGAAGAAAAAGAAGTGACTTTTCCATGGACTGGAACAGCAGCAGCCACAACAGCAGTGGAGTTTCTGCCATTTGAGCTTATGAGTCCTGGGAGAGGCTCCAGGACCCCCCAGCCACCCTGGTTAAGGATAAGTGGTTCAGATAATGGATGGGTGAATGGATGGATGGATGGTAGTCTATATATTTTCTACCCTGCGGTGCTAAAACATAACGAGTACCTGAACAGTGATGTCTGTCCTCTTGTCCCTTGAACCGTTACTGAGTACTTGAGTAATGGATGCGAGGATGGATGGATGAATGAATGTTAGCCTCTATATTTTCTGTATTTTTCTATATTTTGCCAAAAATAATCATGAGTAGCTGAATAGTATTGTCCTCGTCCCACTAACAGTTATCGAGTACTTAAGCACCCCTGCCCAATTCCTGCTTCAGACTTTTGCATTTTTACACCCCCAGATTTTACAAATTAAACCTCGGCACTTGGTCATTGAGGACAAAAATGTTAAAAAAAAAAAAAAGGTCTTTTCCATGGACTGGAATATCAGCAGCAACAGTTTCTGCCATTCATTCTTGCCAGCATCGCCAACAGAAAGCAAAATCAATCCCTCCCCCCTTCCTCATACTGTAACTCCATTCATTCAAGAAGATCGTCACATGACCCTCACGATGCTGCGGCACAATTGCTTTGCTGTTTTTTTGGGACAGTACTTCGTCTGTTTTTTTGTCTTTCTTTGGAAAACAACTAAACTGTTGTTGACCTGTCTTTGAGCTCTCATCAAACAAGACCATTGTTCCTCTGGAGCCTTGAAGATACCAGGCTGCTCAAGGAACCCAAAAAATATTCCAAGAAAAACTGCAAGAACCAGATGCCTCGTCTGGTCAGACCACGCTTGAGGGGGACGAGGCGACCACACGCGGCAGACAGACCAACATCGGCGATGGTGAACCAGTAATTCAGAAGAATTTTGAATGGCTAAATTCTTTCCCCTTCCTAAAAGAATTTGCTCATATCATTCTGGTTTTGCAGTGGCGGTCCACATCCAGTAGAAGCTCCTACTTTTGAAATGCTGATCTAATTACATGTACAGTTCTGTGCAAAAGTCTTGGCACCCATGCACCTATGGTCTCGTGCTTCACCCGAAAGTCTGGCCGAGTCAAGGCAGGCGGCCGAGTTGAGGCAGGGTGGCTTTACTGTAAACAGGGCTAAGAGTACATGACTTTGCACTCCAGTGAGGCAAAAATAGATCAGAGCTCTGGACACACAGACGGGAGGTCAGTGATAAACGACCGAATCACTTGAGGGCACGAAGAAACAAAGACTTCATTAAACAGAGAGGGAGAGAGAGAAAAAGAGAGCACGCTCTCTTTCTCTTTATTAGTTCTGCTTGTTGAACAGTGCTCACCTATTGTTAAATTATTTTTATTGTATTGATTCATTCATTTTTTCTTTCTGTCTCTTTCAGCTTCTCACTGTGTCCCTCTCTCTTTGTCTTTCTGTGCTTTCTTTCTCTCTCTCTCTCTCTCAGAAGCCACAATGTATATACATGTATGGTGAATCATTCTGGTGTTGCTATTGCACATGTTGCCACACACACACAAACACACACACAAACACAAGCTCATACAAGCACAAACACACACATTCGTGAATGCCAGTGGTTTGTGTCATAGCCACGTTTTACTGCAATTTCGGTCGGAAGCCATCACAGCTCTAACGCAGCTGTAACACAGTTTGTTCTAACACTGTTTTAAAACAGTTCTAACACAGTTTTAACACAGCTCTAATACAGCTCTAACGAAGCTTTAACACAGCTCCAACACAGCTTTAACACAGTTCTAATACAGCTCCAACACAGGTCTAACACAGGTCTAACACAGCTGTAACGCAGCTCCAACACAGCTCCAAATGCCGTAACATAAACATAAACACTAACACAGTCTTAACACAGCTCTAACACAACTCTAATAAAGCTTTAACACAACTTTTACACAGCTCTAACACATCTTTAACACAGCTATAACACAACTTTAACACATCTCTAACACAGCTTTAACACAACTCTAACACATCTCTAACACAACTCTAACACAGTTCTAACACAGTTCTAACACAACTCTAACACAGCTTTAACACAACTCTAACACAGTTCTAACACAACTCTAACACAGTTCTAACACAACTCTAACACAGCTTTAACACAACTCTAACACATCTCTAACACAACTTTAACACAGCTTCAACACAACTCTAACACAGTTCTAACACAGTTCTAACACAACTCTAACACAGCTCTAACAAGCTCTAAAACAATTTTAACACAGCTCTAACAGGTTTAACACAACTCTAACATACCTCCAACACAGCTGTAACACAACTCTAACACCCCCCTGCCCACATTTCTTTATATTTTGCTTCCAAAGATTTTCAGACTTCCAGACTTTCTTGTATTTTTAATGTAGTCTTGAGGAACAGTTCTCCAGGCTTCCTGAAGGACTTCATTCATGCAGAACAAAGCACAACTTGAACCAGTGAAGAAACATGTGCAGATGATTCCAGATGATCAGGCGGTGATCAGTATACTGGTGGTGCTGAATAATGAGTGGTTGGAACTCTACGGTGCCGTTCCAATGAACCTAGTGGTGGACCAGGGTTTTCAGGTTGTCAATCATAGGGTCATTCTTAAAGACAGAAGACTAACTCAGAGCTAAAATATTGTATCCACAGCTTTGTGTTGAAGACTCCTTCTGCTCAGACCTTTTTAAAATCTCAAACTCTGAGATCAAGAGCTCAAAACTGTGATCTGGAGTCCAAGACACTTAATCACATTTGGCCACTAAGTAGTTTGGAAAAGTGTTGTGGAGCTTCATGAATCTTTCCAGCCTTAAAAAAAAATTGTGATGGGTGTGGCCATGCTGGGGAGAAAAAATAGAATGCATACTCACTTTTTATTGTGGAGTGCTGTGAGACATAAGAGAGAACTTTCTCTTAGATAAAATCATTATTATGCCCTGACCAGTTTCTGGGCTCCACCTCTGCAACTGGTCTAGATACACACTGTCACCCTGCCTTGATTTACGATGCCTAAGTTGCCTTATCCCTCTGAAACATGCCTCCACTGCTTTAGCAGAGACCATTTAGCCAACGGTTTGCTGCTGCCAGAAACCACTGACCTCAACATAAAGTTCCTGTGAAGATGGCAGTCACCTATCTGAACTACTCGGCACATTTCAGGACAGCAGTGAGAATTCCTCCTGCTATCTGAGTGCATCACTGGACAAACCGCATCCAGCCTTTTCTTTGGTAATAAAATTGGCTCTTTTGCAGCATTTGAAAGCACCATGTGACATCCTGCGAAAATTTGACAATGAATTGACCAATGGAAATGCTCCAAAACAAAAAAGTTTATTGGATTAGAAAAACATTTAATGGAGAAGCCTTGCAATTCACTTGCTAAAATTTGCTGTAGTGTTATGCTAGCCCTATATTAGCTTTAGTAACATGAGAGTACCACCTCAGTGACTTAGGGATACCAACCCAGTGACTCAAGGGTACCACCCTCATGCCCTAAAGGTACCACCTTAGTGAAGTGAAAGATGACTTTGCTGTAGTACTATGCTAGCCCTATATTAGCATTAGTAATATGAGAGTACCAATCCAGTGACTTGAGGGTACCATCTCAGTAACTCAAGGGTACCACCGTAGCAACTTGAAGGTACCACCTTAGTGACTTGAGAGTACCAACCAAGCGACTTGAGGGCACCCCTTCAGTGAACTGAGGGTATCACCTCAGTGACCTGAGGGTACCAACCCAGTGACCTGAGGGTACCAACCCAGTGACCTGAGGCTACCAACCCAGTGACCTGAGGGTAACAACCCAGTGAACTGGGGGCACCACCCCAGTGACTTGAGGACACCCCTTCAGTAGCTTGAAGGTACCAACCTATTGATTTGAGGTTACCACTGCACTGACTTTGGGGTGCCACTGGAGTGACTTTAGGATACCACTCTAGTGACTTGAGGGCACTACCTCAGCGTCTTGGAGATACCACCTGAGTGCCACTCCAGGGACTATAGATAGACAGACAGACTGCACAGAACATATGGCTCTGCGTGGGCCAACCTATCCTAAAGTCTCAACTGTGCCCCCCCAATAGACACTGGTAATGTAAAAAAGTAGGTTAACATTAGACAAACAATACTGAACAAACACTACTTGTTTGTTAAAGTTAATGTTTGAATGAATTTCCTGGGGCCTGGAAGAACTGGAGGCTCATTCCTACGACAAAAATGACAACAACAACATTCCCAGGTGGCGGAAGAGGACATGCAGGCTGGACGTGTAATCTGACCAGTGGGGGAGGCGTAATGTCCAGGGCGGGAGACTGGAACTCACCTCAGTTACAATAGAGCTGGATTACTGACTGGGGGATGGGGTGTTGTCGTGGGGGGGGTGATCAAATCTACAGTGTGTATCCCAGACGTAACTTAAGAAGAAAGAAGACCATGACCGGTCTCGTGAGCGGCGGGACGGTGGGGGAAAGTAGGTTACAGTTTCAAAAAACAACACACACACACACACACACACACACACATATATGTTGGACAGGGAACACATCTGG
>JBBPCX010012174.1:2500-17630 GCA_037974365.1 Hydrocynus forskahlii
CTATCCCTCCATCCTGTTCCTGTATTCCTATATTCCTCTACCTCTCTGTTCCTGTACTGCTCTGTCTCTCTATTACTCTAACGTTCTATTACTCTATTACTCTAACGTTCTGTCTTTTGCTCTGTCCCATATTGCTCTATATCTCTCACTCTGTCCATCTATCCTTCTGTCACTCTATTGCTCTATCACTCTATTCCTCTATCCCTCTCTGTGGTGTTTTTAATGTTTTGATCCATAAGCAGATTTAAATGAGGGTGGGAATGTTAAACTAAGCAGCTCTTCAATCTGCCACTCGCATAAGCATTGACTCCCACACACACACACACACACACGCACACACACACACACTCACCGAGCAAAGCCACTTTGACTCCTGTCCCTTTTCTGCCTGTTGTGATGGTCAGACTTTATAAATGGTCAGACACATTAAATCAGGCATTTATGCACAAGCACACACACACACACACACACACAAACACACACACACACTTACACACACACACACAGTGAGGAAAGCGGATTGAATGAAATGCGCAGACACACTAGGATGAAGAGAGAGAGAAAAAAAAACAAATCACCCAAATAGCTTTTCTCCAACCTGAGCAGGTCAGAGACACGTTTACACTTCAGACGAGTCGTGGCGGTTTGGCTCTCCTCCTCACGTCCCACAGAACCTGTCCTAGCCTGTTCTCACACCTTGCCTGTTCTTGACACCTTAACTGGGAACACTCACAGCGAACAGAACGGAGTGCGCTGTCCGTGGTGCTGAAGACCCTGAACAAGGTGAGGTGTCCGCTGTGCTGAAGACCCTGAACAAGGTGAGGTGTCCGCTGTGCTGAAGACCCTGAATGAAGCAAGGCTCAGAAATGAGATTGCAAATGTTACCCTCTCATCTGAAAGTGCAGCAGCTGCAGCACACACACACTCAGCCCACCCGTCCCTCCACTCAACACAAACACCGTTTTTTCCGCACACTCTGTTCATAGATGCCGCTGCAGCGATGGACCATTAACAAACTCCATTCCTGCTGGGGCTCCGTAAAGTGTGTGTGTGAAGGTGGTTCCTCACTGTCCTTAATCAATCAATAAATAGTGATAAATCAGAGCTGATCAGAGCTGATCAGAGCAGGGCAGTTACCGTTAGTGCTCAGGCTGCAGTCTGCCCTCCATCTGCATCAAATCCATCATCATAATCCCCATTAATCTGGAAGAGTGTGTGAGCTCTTACCTCACACACGCTCCGCTAACGACTCTCCGCAGGCGACACACACTGTGGCGATAAGTCTGCTCTTCACCATGGCAACCAGAGGAATCTGAATCAGACTGTGCCGTTGTCTCGGCACACTCTTTTTCTTGCTCTCTCTTTCTCTCTCTCTCTGTCTCTCTGTCTGTATGTATGTCCGTCTCTCTCTCTCTCTCTCATTAATTCATTCATTGAACCTAAAGTGTATTGTATTAAATATATATATATATATATGTATATATATATATATATATATATATATATATATACACATGGGCCATATTACATATTATTATACAAACATTCACCAATACATATAAATATATGTGATATATACATTATATATTTATTTACATGTGTATATAAAATTATTTTTCAAATGAAAATGGGTATGTTATTTTGTGTGTGGGGTGTGTGGATGTGCGTGTGTGTCTGCAGTGTCATTGCTTTAGATGGAGTTCGGATTAACCATCACCGGATTAGAGGCCACTAAAAGCACAAAAATTATGATGTGGAACTGCTAGATTTGTTAGATCTGCTAGTATTACATATATATATATATATATATATATACATATATATATATATAATGTTTTGTATGTATATAACCATGTGATTAACTGTAATTAATAATGTTATTACAATGTATTAGGGACAGACTGTATCCTGAACTATATATTACTTACGTGGCATGTTATTAATTCAAATTCCATCTAAAGCACTGACACCACACACACATGTGCACAATAACACACATACACATACACACACAAAAACGCATACACATATAGACACAAATATCCATGCACCTCCACACACAAAATAATACATCTAAGTGAACATATATGTGTAGTAATAATAACATGCCAAATATGTAATATATAGTTCAGGATACAGTCTGTCCTTAATACACTGTAATAACATTATTAATTACTTTTAACTACACAGGTAATTATGGATTTAATTGCATAGTTAATCACACAATATGTTCTGGACTTCTTTCTGTTTGTTTTGATGTTTAAAAGGTTAAAACAGTACTAGATAAATATGCTTTTTAAACAGTGATGTCCAACAAGACACCACTAATTAACTCCCTTTCTTTAATGAATAGGAATGTAATGAGGTGTGTCTGCGCCGTGGAGCTCAACCCTTCTATTGGCACCTCTGTCTTCAGGCTCTGCCCACTAGTGTGTTTTACTAGTGTTCAGCTTCACTAAACCCCTGCTATCAGTCTCTTTCTCTCTCTAATCTCTCTCTCTCTCTCTCTCTCTCTCTCTCTCTCAGTCTCTCTCTCTCTCTCCCTCTTGCTCGCTCTCTCCCACTTTCCCTTTCACTGTTTGTCTGTCTCTCTCCCTCTCTCTCTCTCTGTCTCTATCTCCCTTTCTCTCTCTCTCTCTCTTTATCTCCCTCTCTCTCTCTCTCTCTCTCTCTCTCTCTCTCTCTCTGTGTCTCTATCTCCCTCTCTCTCTCTCTCTCTCTTTATCTCCCTCTCTCTCTCTCTCTCTCTGTCTCTCTCTCTGTCTCTATCTCCCTCTCTCTTTCTCTTCCTCTCTATTTCCCTCTCTATCAGTCTCTCTCTAATCTCTCTCTCTCAGTCTCTCTCACTCTTTCTGTCTTCCTCTTTTGCTCTCCCTCACTCTCCCTTCCTCCCCACTCAATTTAAAGTTCAGTAAGCTTTATTGGCATGACCATTTTTAGATACAGTTCAATCAAAATAGAATGTTGACTGAACAAGTCTTAGATTAATCAGTTAAGGTAAAAAAAAACAACAAAAAATAAGAAAACAATGATAAGCATGCATGAATAATGCTAAAATAATAATAAAGTGAGGTAGAAATGTAGTAGAAAGGTGAGAAATTAATAAATAAATCAGCAAAGGTGTTTACAAATAGGCAGGGGGTGGGGGGGTCACTCACAGTCCCTCTGTGTGTGGTATATATTGAAGTATACATACATATTGCCCAACCAGGATCCTGCTTTCTCTGTGTTTCTCCAGCAGGACGAACAGTTTGTCTTTATTAGAAAAAATAGGGGCTCAAATTTTATGAAGCAGATTTCACACAGATATTTGAAATTTTCAGTGCAGTTCTGTCTCTACAGTTTCGCTGCTGGCACAGTGTATGCTCTTTAGGCAGTCTGTATGATCTGTACTTGGTTCTGTGTTTTATGTCAGTCACTGCCCTGTCATTTTAGGTCCTGACAGCACTGCATCCTGTGATGTAATTTTGTTTTTGGAGTGTTATCATTTGGTTTATTCTAATTGTGTGCATTGTAGGCTGATCCTGATGTGTAACAGTGTTGGGGTACGTTAGTGAACTCAGCGTCAGGACCATCTGTGTGAGGGAACTCTTCTCCTTGCTCAGCTCTTGGCATTGCAGGGCTTTGTAGTGATAGGACTGGGGGTCAAGGATTTTTAGATTTGGATTTGAGAGCAATCTCCATTGCTCACTTCCATAAAGGAGAATTGGTTCTGTAACTGAATTAAATAATCTCAGCCAAATTTGTATTGGATGTTTGCAATCTCTCATTTCATTAGACTATTTGCACTATTGTATGTCATTTGCAGTCACTTTTTTTTGTGAACAATTGTTTATTGTTTTTCAAAATATCAATACGAATACAATAAGCAAAAAGACAAATGTCCCAGAATACCCACCCACCCATTTCCATACCCATCCACCCGTTTTCACACCCCTCGTCCCATTCTCATACCCTCCCCCCCATAGGCAAACATCTGGTCAATATGGGAATAAATGAAAGAATGAATGAATAAATGAATTAATAAATAATTAAATAAATAAATAACACATCACTCTTAATCAAACCCTGCAAAGTGTTTTCACCCTATTAAGTGTAGTGTTCCATTGTCTCAGAGTTCTGTCGCTTGCTTTATGAATCCGAGCTGTGGACAGCTCCATAGAAACTATATCTAGTAGATATAATGCCCATTGAGATCTACTTAGTGAATGAGGTGGAATTCCCCCCCTGTTAACCAATAGCTTTTTAGCTGCTGTAAGGGCAGCCAGGAGAAGATTTTGTTGAAAACCCAAAAGTGTAAGTTCTGAAAAATCATTGTAAGTTCTGAAAAAACAAATTCGGAGAGAGAGTAATATGTGAGTCCATGAGAGTAGATATATCACTGGCTCACTGTTGTCGGAATGGTTGTAAAGGTGAGCAATCCCAAAAGAAGTGCCAAAAAGTGCCAAGGGTCCCTTGTGAACACAGGTTACAATATGGGGATGAGGAGAGATGCATATGATACCATTTTAATGGTGTCAGATAAATTCTGTGCACGAATTTCCAGTGTATCGTCTGATGATTTGGATTTTTTGAGGAGAGAAAGATTGCTTTCCACGTATGATGGGAAAGTACATCTTGTACATTACTGTTCATGTCCTTCGACCATACTGTAATCACACCTAGAGTATTGTACGAGGATTCTAGTATAAATTTGTAAATATGAGAGGCAGAGCATGGACCATGGTTACCAGTTAGCAACTTGCATAATGGATGCAGTGGAAGTACTCCCTGTAAGGGGGCACCATGAGACTTGAGGGCTGATCTAATGTGTAGGTACATGAAGAAAGAGGTTCCTGGTACATTATGATGGGTTTTAAGATCATTAAATGACATTAGACCCTTATCGTCGTAAATGTCACCGAGAACCTTACTATTATGGATGGGCCATATGTTGGATTGAAAAGTGGTGTTACCCGAGAGGAATTTGTGGTTTAAAGAGTGGGAAGTGATAATGTCATTTTGGAACTGAATTAATTTGTTTTTCCGCCATTCTCCATGTAGATATTAAGTGAGTTATTAGAGGACCAAAACGTAATTTACATTGTTTGAGAGCAATATTAGTAAACAATAGTTCTTGTGGATCATAGGGGGCAACAATTGCCTATTCCGTTGTTTTCCATGAGGTTTTAATATCTGGATTGAGCCAGATAGAGGCTAGTCGCAAGGTGAACGATTGGGCATAAAATTTTAAGTTAGGGAAAGAAAGGCCACCACCTGATTTATTTCGTTAAATGATAGATCGCTTCAGTCGCGGGCGTTTATCATTCCATATGTATTAAGTGAGCATGGAATTAAGCTGTTCCCAAAATCAGAATGGAGGGGGTAAGGGTATCATAGCACTGTAGAAATTGATGCATGATAAAATATTCATTTTTACTGCAGATTCTCGTGCTTGTAGACAGTTGGGTAATTTAGACCAAGTAGTCAAATCTCTGCTAATTTCTAAATAAATTTTCACAGTAAAAAAAGTTTTTCACAGTAATCTCTTGAAGGGAGGGATATATATCTATGCTGAGATATTTGAAAGAGTCTGTAATAGGTGTAGAGTTGGGAAGAGGGAGAGAGATTGGGTCAAAGTTTAGAGGGAGAAAGCATGATTTGTTCCAATTAATTTTGTATCCCGAGAGGAAGCTGAAATTGTTGCATATAGTCAAAATGTGAGGGATTGACTGATTAGGATTATTTATGAAAAGTAGGATATTGTCTGCATAAAGAGAAATGTGATGGTTAGAATTCTTGATAGTAATAGGCGAGATTAGTTCAGATTGTCTAATACTTTGAGTGAGGGGTTCCAGTGATAGAGCAAACAATAGCAGTGTTTTATTTTTGAAGTAATTAACCACTGCATAGTTTGGGTTGTTAATTGTTTATATTATATTATCAGGTATGGAGTGCACAGTGCAGAGAGTGAGAAGATATTTTCTGTTGTGTGAACTTCAGTTTTGTCTGGTGAACTACCCTGTGGTTAAGGGGGTCCTGGAGTAAATGGGAGCGTGGGTGAAGAGCATCTGAGCTCCCTGCTGTATGGAAGATTCCATGTGGTTGGAAAGCGAGGGGAAGTATCGTTAGTTCTTTTGTGCATCAGGGTTCGGTCACGTTCATGTGTGTCTCCCCTCTGTGTGTAAAGTGGCTCAGCTGGGTGGCTATTTCTGTCCCCTATGTTTGCACTGTGGTGTGTTAGCTTATTTTGTGAAGGTTTTGTTTGTTTGAATTGAGTAATATTTCTGTTTACAAGGTTATGTTAGGTTTTGTCATCCTCTTTTTTTACCGACCTGTTATTTAGTATGATTTAAGATCCATTGTTTGTATTAATCCCTCATCTCTCATCAGTTAGACAGTTGGGAATATGAACAACATTTTTATTACAACCGCACAAAAATGTAAATTAAGACAAAACAAATTATCAGCCCTAAAACCGAAAAAAGCAAGTGGACCTGATGTGTCACATTTTTCAAGCAAAATAACCACTATGTAGTTTAAGAGTGTAATTGTTACCTTTATAGTGTCAGACAGGGAGTACACACATGCTGGCAGTGTGAAGATATTTTTGGTTGTGTGAACTTAAAATGAACACACCACAGCAAACAGTGTGAACAGCACAAAATTCTTCCTCTGTATTTAACCCACAGACCAAGTGAAGCAGTGAGCAGCCTGGAACACAGCGCACGGGCTGCGGTGTGTCTTGCTCAAGGGTACCTCAGATGTGCCACTAGCAGTCCTGGGATTCAAACACACAACCTTCTGATCACAGGACCAACTCCATAACCACTAGACCACCAGCTGCTCCAATTTGCAGCGTTATTGGCCATAATGTGAAGCAGAAGGCATTTCCCTGAGATCTGGATCTCTTTTGGAAAATGATTTTGGTCTTATCTCCAGAGCCCAGGTCTGTCAGAACTGCTTGAGTAGGTCCAGGCTCTGATGTAGACCCTGCTCTGTGGGCGACAGCAGGCCCAGGTCGTTTGCATAGAGTTTGACCTTAGAGTCGTGCAGAGTGAGACCAGGTGCTGCAGAGTGGTGGCCAATTCATTAAAATAGATGCTGAAAAATGGCCTTAAGCAGCAGCCTTGTCTCACTCCACTCTCTTGAGAAGAGAAACTTGTCCTTTTGTTGGCACATTAAATTCTGCACTTATTGTGTAAACAGATTAAATGCTGTGTGTTTTACACCCTACAACAAGAAATGTATAAAATAGGCCACTGTGTCAAATAGTGTCAAAGATTTTTGATGTCGAAGAAACATGCATGTATTTTGGTTTTGGCAGGTCAATTAAGTCAATTAAGTCAAAGTAAACTTTATTGTCATCTCAGCTAGATACATGTACACAGTGAGATGAGATTTTGAAGAGTACAAAAAGACACACTGAATGCACATATATAAATAAACTCTAAACTAGAAGTGAAAATGCACTATGAAGTACTGACGGCATTTCTAACATCCAAAAATGTGCAAATGTTGCATGAGCAGTCAAGTGGAAAGCAAACAGAATACTTGAATGAAGTTATCTGTGCTTTTTTTAACTTTCTTGTTAGATCATTTGTTTTTCGTCCTGCTCAGTAATGGGGGAGTCCAGGAGATTCTAAAGGTCTTTTATTGTCACTTCTAATGCGTTCAGTTCTTCCATTTTAATTTATGTCATTTTGGTAGATAATTTATTACATAGTGATTTAAAGTGTGTGATTCATATATTCTTGTTATGAATGGCCAATTTCTCTTGTTTAAATTTATTACGTGTGTTCCTGTCACAGCCTTGCCACTTTTGCCCTGTTCCAGTAATTGGGTTTCACAACCTGAGTTTGTCTTTTACCCTTTTACTGTCTCCAGTCTCAGTTTAGCACTAATTATTAGCTTCACCTGTGTGTTGTTCCCCTTTCAGGTTAATCAGCCTTTTCATTGGTTACCTAGTTTATATTTCCCCCTGATATAATTAGTTGCACCCCTCACCTGTTGCTGATCTCTGTCTCTCCTATTTATAGCCAGCCTGTCCGGAGGTCTTTGTCCGGTCACTGTCATTCTAACTTGTTTGTGTTTGCAGTGTGAGTGCTGACTCACAGCTACAACCAGGCCAGACTCGCTTTCCATTCTTCTCAAGAAATACCCAAATCAGCCTTAGAGGATCCTGTTCCTGCTCTTGATTATGTCCCTCCAAATTGGGTATTTCCTTTGTGAAATATTAATCCCGTTTGCACTCTGGGTGGTGTTAAAGCTTTATTAGTTTGCCCAGTGAATGTGTACCACAGCTCTGAAGCTGTTTGATCAGTAGCAGGCCTGTGCTTGAGTTGGTACGTTGGTCTTGTTTTGTTTTCCTAGCTGTATTTTGTAGTCCTGTCTTTGGATTCTGTTCTTGTATGATAGAGCCTTTTAGATTGAACATTATATGTCTGTTAACTGATCCGTGTTTTTCACAGAGCTCACGCTGACTCAGCTCCACGACCAAGCCAGGCTTGTGTTCCGTTTCTTCTTCCAATAAGCCTCCAGATCTGCTTCGGAGAATTCTCAGTTCATGGCGAGAGTCTGTCTCCTGCTCTGATTTGGTGATCTCCTTCGTGAAGGACTGATCTTGTTTGCAATTTGTTTGGGCGTGAGAGCTTTACGATTTCACCAAGTGACTCTATTATCATTTGTCTTTTAGCGAGTCTGTGCTTGACTCTGTGAGTGTGTATGCTCTGTGTCTTTGCCGTTATGTTTTTGGATTAGTTTGTTCTGTTTGTATAACTGAACCTTGTATAACCTTGAATTATAACCTTATCTATCTGTGCACTGGATTCCTGCATCTGTGTCTCTGCCCCACGTGGAGAAATAACAATTCCAGTTATCTCAGGAACTGACTGTACAAGTGGACTCCTCAGTTACTGTCAACTGTGTTTGTGTGTTGTCTTTTTTCTTTATTCTGAGTATACGTTTGTAGAGTTTTAGTGTCTTGTAGTACTGAGGGCATAGATCTACATTACTTGGGTCTTTGTGTTTTTGACTAGATTATTCTCTTAATTATTTATATAACTATTCTCTTAATTATATTATTACATTATTAGTCTCCTGTTTGTGTCTTAATTGTCTTAATTTACATATTTTGGTAGTTGTTCATATTCACAACTGCCTTCTTTGCTGTGAGTCTGTGTGTGGTCCAGAAAGGTGTCTAAAAGTGTTTTGAGGGCTGATTGCTTTCTGGAACCACAACTTTGGCAGCGGTCAGACAGGGAAGTTAATGGTTTTAATACTGAATGCGCTGAATGCGCTGAGAGATAGAAGGTCTAAATCTGTAAGCATATAATCAACTGTACTGTTACCAAGAGGTGAGCAGAAAGTGTAGGTCCCCAGAGATAAACTACTATTGTGTCAGGTTGTGACCAAGATAGACCCAAGCTTGTAGAACAGATGCTAGCCATGTTCCAAAATCAAAGTTCAGTCCAACAAGCAAACAAATCTGAATCGTAATACCAAAGAGCCAAGTCCAAGAGTAGAATCCAAATGGTCAGAGTCCAGAGGGGTAAACTGAATCAATGAACAAAACAAAGGGGCCAGACTGGAATTAAAGTCGACGAAAAAAACAGGCAGGGAAATTCAAACCAGATATTTTGAATAACAGGATACAACAAACGCTCAGTTTGCAGGGATAGTTCTTGGCAATACTTCACAAATCTGAATGTGGAAGTCTGAGCTATCTCCATTAATTAGAGTCATGTGAATAGATCTCAGGTTAATTAGATCTATGCATTAGGATTTGTTGTGGGGAAGAGGAACATAGTCTAGGATTGGTGTTCTGATGGGATCTGACAATTGACAATGTACAGACCCAGACAGAGTTTACCTGTTGGTCAGAATAGTGTCGGGAGAATTTAGTTATATTTCTGGGAAATAGGTGTCCAAATATATAATCATTACCTCTGTGTTGAGGTCACGTAGAGATCCAGTGTGTGTGTGTTCAGGTCCTCATAGATCAGCACACTTGTCGGTACTGAGATGGGCTGTCCAGGGCTGCGCTGGTCTTTAAGGGGTGTGTCTGGTCTCCTTACCCTTCCCCCGCTCCCTGGGGTACACTACTGCTGCTTTCTGCTCCTTCTGCGTCCCCCTCTCAGTGACTCAATCACTGCCAGTGCTTTAATAAAGATAAAGTCCTGAGCTAAGACTAGCCTCACTGCTCTGAAACATGATGTTTCCAATGTGGTACACATTCACAGTCAGGAAGGTGCTGTTATCTACCTTACCCTCAATGATGATCTGTCTCCCATTACGGATTGCCCTCTTTCTGTGGAGTGTGTTGTGGGCGCAGAAAGCCCTGTGCCAGGCATTGGTACGCTCCGTGTGCTGCAGGATGTTTGTTATGGTAGTTTTGTTCTGCATTTGGGTGGAATCTGCTCTGAGAGTTTCTGGGGTTCCTTTAACACTGTGAGATTTCTATGCTTGTGTGTATTTCAGGTCTGTAGAGTAGCTTAGTGCAAGGGGGCAGAGTTTTCTTACATCCGTCTCAGCCGTGGCTCATGCACTGTGGCTAGCTTGATTAGCTCAGGAGCTAAATAGTTTGAAAAGAAAAACTGCAATTTCTTCAGCTTTTTGTAGACTTTGCAGTATTTCCTGTTTTGCTTTGCTCTTTTTTTCCCTTCTCTCAGTTTGGTCTTAGTTTTGTTAGTTTTAAAGCATTGGCAGAGACCGAGAGAGTCACTAAGAGGGGGACTCAGAAGGTGTAGTGTACCCCAGGGAGCCGAACTTTAGCCAAGTTTGCATTTTTCTTGTTTTCCTCTGTTACTGAACTTTTTCTCTAAAAGCTGCTTTTTTGTCTTTCTTGACAGTTCAGTATGTTTTTTTCCCCTCTAATTTACGTTGCTTTATTTCATTCTAAAACTTGGCTATTTGAAAAAATGTATAAGCCTGACTCTCATTAATTAACCTATCTCGCTCTCTGAATGTAGAGGTCTGTCTCTCACCTTTTTTTTCTTCTTCTATACTAGTGCTTTATAATGCATTAGTGGTTTATATTGCTGGTTTATTGTATCTATTCTGTTCTATTCTATTCTATTTGTGTGTAGATTTGATGGTAGAGAAACCGTCGAGAGGATGCTGCTCATGGTGGGTGAACAGGTGTGGGCAAACATTTACTCTGTATCGTGTATAAACAAGACTGAGGTAGTTTTCCCTCATCCAGGAGATTTTGGTGGCAAGATCATCTAGACTGGCATTGGGGTGAACAGAGTAATGGTTCCTGTTTCCGGCCATGAGAATGATGTCTAAAGTGCCAGCTTACATCGAAAAAGAGTTCATTTAAAGAGAAATTATTTGGTCTGGGAGGTTTGTAAGCCAAATGAAAATGGTTCGTTTAGAATGTGAAAATGCCACAGTGAAGCACATGCTCTCGTTCTGGTGGCAGGTTTTTGTGTTTCTTAAGAATTATAATCAGACTCCAGGTCAGGCACTGGAGACAGCACATGGGTGCTATCAATGGCAGCTGCAGTTCTTTGATTGTGGAGACACTGGGCACAAAAGTTTAACTGGGGGAGGAGAATGGGTTTGCACATGAGACAGCACAGAGGAAAATGAAGAAGTGCATGGGGAGCTGGGGAGATGGTGAAGGAGGCAGAAAAGCCCAGGTCAGAGGCGAGTGTGTATACTGTTGGGGAGCAGAAGAAAGGGGTGGTCACTGGGAAAGCAGAGCAGAATGTTGAGAGTATTGATAGGGGGTCTTTTGCTTATGCGTGCTGCGGTAGGCTTGTGCGGTTACAGAAAATGAATGAGTGAATGAAAAGTAAGGCCGGACCTGCTCTGGTTTAGGAGCAGGTGCCTGATGCTCTGGTGAGTGGTAGTCAACGGAGAAGGTGTGGATACAATGGGAGATGAGTTAAAAGTGGATGAGAAAGATGAAGGTTCATTTCCAGATTTTTCTGAGATTCTGAAAATTCTGAAAGTCTGTCAGCCTGGGGATGTATAAACCACAGCACAGCTTAACAGTTTTCTGAGACTTACTAAGGGGAATGTGTCTCTACTCATTTTCCTGATGTTGAGAAATTTCTTAGGGCGGTGAAACAGGTTCTCAGAGCAGACACAGGTAATCTGGCATCAGGGAAGAGATATAAAAAATGGGTAACTAAGGTGCATTAGAGTGTGACCTGATAATCCCAGAAGCCTCTGTTCATTTCTTGCTGGTGGGTCTTAATGTTTCTTTTTCCTGTTCGAGCACTCCTTCTTTTTGCAGTATGGGAAGTTTGTGCATAGGTTCTCTATACATAAATGGTGTAGGAAACTGACATAAAGGGAAATGCTATGAGACCATATTAAATGTAAGGGTGTGAATGCTTTGTTTTTACAGGAAACACACTATGATGATGATACTGCAGTAGAGTGGGAGATGTGTGGCATTAATTGTAGTACAGGAGTAGCAATTTGGTTTCTTTCGGATCTGAAGGCTAGAATCATCTCTAAAGATGTGTAAGGGATGTCTACTTATGGTTAATGTGGAAATAAATGCCCAAGAATATGTCTTTATGAACATATAGATGGTATAGATGGGGAGAAGGCATTTCTTTATAACTCTTTACAGAAGGAGCTCTCTCAGATTTCTCAGGATACTGTTCTGGTGTTAGGGGTGACTGGTACTGGACAAGTGACAGTATACTGCAACAAAACAGGACAGGAACCCCAAACCTTGTCTGTGCTAAAGGAAGTGGTGTAACATTTGAACGAGTCAAATCATGGAGAGAGAAATGCCACTTCAAGAAACAGTACACTTCGGTTAAGGTAGTAGATGGAAAGATTAGTGCCGCTCGCTTAGGCCAATTTTAATTGTTACAAAAGCACAGTAACAGACTGCTTAAAGCTGCATTTTTTTCTGGTGATTTCTAAAGTCATCACTTGATATTACTTCAGTTGTCCTCTGAACTTGGACAACATAGAGCAGAATATTGCATGTACAGCTCTAACAAAATGCTTCTTTTTGTTCCATTTTTAAGCATTTCTAGGAGGTGTCGAGAATAAGGGAAGGGGGTTTTAGTTGTTTTAAGCAGTCGTGGGATGTTAAAAAAGTCCAAATTAGATCCCCTGCCAGCAGTACACATCATCTTCCATCGTGCATAGGAAAAGGGCTCTTATGGAACTTGAAGGTAAAATTATGGAATTTGAGGAGCTGTTACTGGGTCAAAACCAGGTTCGTTTATGAGCCAAATTGGCAGAATTCTACAGGGACCTTTATGCAAAAAAGGTGCTCTTGCGAGAGCTCGGTTTAGAATGTTAAATGAAATGGACGCTTCTGGCTATTTCTTTTTTGGGATGGAGAAGAACTATAATGAAACTAAACAAATGTACATGTCTAACGGGCAACTCACCTGTAATACTGGAGAAATGCAAGAGAGGGTACCAGATTTTATTCTGTATTGTATAAAGCTGATCCATGTGATACTGTATGAATGAATGATTTGTTATTGGAACTAACTAAGTCATCTATGGATCAGACGAATGGCATGGACCCTCTAACCACCTTACAGGACCTAAAGGCTGTGACTTTCCAGATGGCAAGTTGCAGATCGCCTATGGTGGATGGTCTGCCTGAGCAATAAAGAATTCTTGGTGTGGATTTACGTAAAATGTTGTGTGAGTGTATTTCACTGGGCAACCCCCCCTTAGCTGCCATAGAACTATTTTGTCATTTCTTCCAAAACAGTGGGATTTATGGGACATTTAAACTGGGGTCCAATATCTCTTTTATGCTGTGACCAATATCTCTTTTATGCTATAAATAATTTTTAAAAGCCCTCGCTAACCTTCTAAAAAACCATCTTGCATCTATTGTGCAGGCATCCCAGTCATACTATATTTCCAGAATACTTGATTATGGACTCTTTTTTTTTTTATTTGAGACTTTCCTATTTCTTGGGGGCTTAGTGTGGGGTAGATAGGTCTTGAACGTGTTGGTTTACCTGGGCTCAGGAGAGATGGTGAAAAGGAACCAGGAGTCTGTTTTGTAGCAAATATCAAGCAGACTGGTAAAGTGGCAGTGGCTAAGGTGTCATATATGGCACTTTGCCACTGGCACAAAGAACCGTGCCATACCAGAAATAAAGCGATCTGTACCCAGGCCATACCTGTGCAGTCACGTGTCTGCTCAATGGCAGAGACAAAAGCAGGCCACAGCTGAGCTGACTGCATCAGGGCTTTTGTTTGGTCTAAAATTTTGTCATGGACTGGGGAAGAGGCCACTGCATTTTTTAACCGTCTGTGCCAAAAATAAAAAAACCAAAACAAACAAAAAAAAACAATTGGAGATGGGCACTAATAACTGGGATGATGACCAGCCATAATTTGTGGGGAGAGATTTGTACTGCTGACACGTCAGTTACTGGGCTGAAATACACTGGAAAATCAAAACTGGGCTACAAGTTCCGTGCCATCACAGTACGGTTTAGGTACAGCACTGTTCCTGTATACCTGTGGAAAAGTTCCTGTAGAGACAGGGTGCTGATTATTAAGAACTTGGTGGCATCTACCTTATGGCACTTGTTGATGGTGCTGAACTATCCACAGGTTCTACTGTCTGAAATTTAGGGGAGGCCGGTGGACTTCTTCCAGTCTGGATATCTTTGGCAAATTATTCGGTCCTCTATCTACCAACTTATGAAGTTGGTCTGGTTGACCTCGAGAGGAAGGGAGCTGCTCTTAGGCTCAGTGCCACTCATAGGCTGCTGTACACAGTTGTATAGTGTGGAGCACACCAGAATGTGCCCTTTTAAGGAGAGCTTGGCATTTGGGGCTGGATTTATAGCCGTTCCTTGTGAGTCTGAATGGACTGAACTTCACAGAGCCCACAGACTTTTATGTTACACCTTCAAAAGCACAGATGCTGTTTGTCATTAAGGGGGGTTGGCGACAGGACTCTGGAGGAACCTGTCTTCTGTAATCCTGAAGTAAAGACGCACTCGGTATGGTCACCAAGCCTCAGGAGTCAGTTTATTGCAGCTGGACTGAGTAAGATGGGTCACCTAACCTGCCACTCTACTCGCTACCTCTCTGTATTTCATCAGCTGTCTGTTATTTGACTGTTATCAACAGCATACTAGCACATTACATACTCTATTCAGATCTTGTTTATTTGAATATTTTGTGTATA